>NHOP01000363.1:0-15968 GCA_018697155.1 Pyramimonas parkeae | reverse complement strand
TGCAGCTCAGCATTAGCGATGAGTTCAAGCAGATGGTGGACTTGTTCAAGCCAATTATGCACTTGATGCTTCTGATATGGAAGCGCTCCATGTACTACAATTCTCCTGCGCGGCTCGTGGTACTCATTCGCGAGATCTGCAACGACCTCATCAAGCAGGCGTCCTCGTTTCTTGGGGGTGCAGAGATAATGCAAGACGAGCCGCAGGTGGCCGTGGACAAGCTGAAAACCACGCTACAGGTGAGTGGGCGCTATGACAGTCGGCTGCCCAAGAAGTTGGCTGCAACTTTTCATGTGTTGATATGAATGCTATTATTTCGTATCCGTGAAATCTTCATCACTGCATGTTTTTGGTGGTGGGAAGCGTCTGGCGTATGTCGTTTGCAGCAGTGGAGGTTTGTGTAATTTCGGTTTTCATGTTATCACGATAGACGAAGATGATCAGGGTTCATTTGCAACATCATTTGACACATTCCCTGATTGGATTGGGAGATTCTTTTGTATCAGGGAATGTGCCCAACTTGGGAGCACAGTGGAAGCTGCGAGGGGAATCCCGCAGTACCCATAGAATTGAAGGCCAGGGGTACGTGTGCGCGTGCAGGTGTGCGGGACGTTCAAGTCGTACTTCTACGACTACAAGACGCGCACCTTCTCCGAGACCCCGGAGAACCCTTGGCGCTTCCAGAACGCCGCACTCTTCTGCCGGCTGGACATGTACCTGGAGCGCTGCCACGACATCCTGGACCTGTGCCAAACAGTGGTGCAGTTCAACAAGCTGGAGAAGATCGAGATCGGGGGCAGCAAGGGCAAGAGGCTCACCAACGACGTGCGCCAGGTGTACGCTGACTTCCTGGACTGCCTGGCCATGTTCCAGGAACTTCAGTGCGTGCCTGTCTGCCTCTGCCCGTTCTCCCTAGAATCAGAGACAAAAGTCGCAATCCCATTTCAGCTTTTACGCTATAGTTGTGTTTGATTCAAAGTGATAGAAAGGATATATGGGCGTTGTTTGCGAGTTTGGATGTTTGCATCCAACCTGTCCGCTGCGGCTTGAAGCCACAGAGTCACCATCTTGTTGATACAATCTGATTCTGCCGCAGACTCAGTCCCGATACTCATGGGCTTGAGGTCCCGTGCTCAGCAAGCAGATCTACAGACAAGGCCCCGACACGGCATACCATCAAGGGCAGTGCCTGACCGACAGCGAGCGTTTCGTGCAGCAGCGCAGGTTGACGCGTTTGGGACGTTTCTCGCAATGAAACCATGGTGGTGATTGGCTGAGGGCTAGCGGCATGAAGCCTGATGCTTGAGTCCGGTATGCTTGAAATCCGCGCTGGTTACGATTCTGTGTACACTCTACTCTTTGTGTGTCGCCTCCTTGTGCGCGAGCCCAACAAAGACACCCTCCCTCCGCTACCCTTCCTTATTGTCTTGGTTACAGGTATGACCTCCTGGACGTGGAGTGCAAGGAGTTTGACGAGGACTTTTACAAGTTCCGGTGCACCATCAAAGAGCTGGAGCGACGGCTAGGGTCAGTGCTGACGCACGCGTTCAACGACTGCACCACTGTAGGCGCATGCTTCAAGCTGATGGACTCGTTTGAGGGCCTGCTGGACCGAGAGCTCATCCAGGCGGAGATGGAGAAGAAGCACGTGGACCTGATGCAGGCGTACGGCGGCGAGGTGCGCGCGGTGGCAGGCATATACGCCGCGCAGCGCGAGCAGCCCGCCATCCCCGTGAACACAGCACCGCGCTCGGGGACAGTGGCGTGGGTGCGGGGTCTGAAGCAGCGTATTGAGGAGCCCGTGGAGCGCATGCGCAGCCTCAACAACCTGGTGATGGAGACGGAGGAGGCCATGGACATCATGCGTCTGTACGCGGCGCTCATGGAGCAGTTTGAGGAGCATGAAAAGGTGCGTTTGGGGGAGGGGTGCCTGGTTGCTGGCGCGCGACGTGGACTTCCAAGAAGATGTAGAACATGCTGCATTCGACTTGAGGACATGCTGTAGGGCAATGATCCTGGTTGTGCAAAAGCGAAGATGAAGGACTCAATACCACTCAGGACAGTTCGCTGCTCATGAAAATCATGTATCTATCTTTTGTCTGTGTGTGTTGTCATCTCAGGTTTTCACCATCCTTCCAGCCTTCTCCTCTCCCTATAGGGCACCAAAATGCATGACTGTCCACTCAGCTTTCTCATACTTCGTTCTCATGATTGACAAGAAGGCTGTGCACCTGACTTGCCCAATGTTTGTAGATTTCCTTTCTTACCACCACCAAGAGCGGCGGGCTTCATTTTGTGTTAAAGATGCTCTTGTTTTCCCCCTTTTCTGGCCGCTTACCGCACAACTTCAAGTGAGGGTTTCTGAACAAGCATGTCGGATGTTTGGTCTTTCTCAGTGTCCTCTCTGCTGACCCGCTATCTTCTTGTCCCTCTTGTCTGTCGCAGGAGACCGTAGAGCTGTGGTGCCGGGAGATCGCGGCCACATCCCAGGACAAGCTCAAGCAGTCCCTCATCGTAAGGCAGATGAACCCGCACCCGGACAAGAAGGAGGTGCACCTGCCGTTTGTGCGCGTCAACTTCGACCCCATGCTTCTGTGCTTGCTGCGGGAAGTGAAGTACTTCCTTCAGCTGGGCATCGAAGTTCCTGAGCATGCGCTCAAGATCTATCAGCGCGCCGAGGCCTTCCGCCAACAGGTACAATTCCGATTGTGCGCGGCAGAGCCCCTCCAGAGTGAGGGCACCAACAGTAGCAGCCGTTGAGATGGTCTGGTTGCTGTCGCCGTGCCCGTGGCTATTCTGGTGGCGGTTGCTGTTATAGCTGTCATGGTCGCGGTGCGTGTTCGCTCCTGCTGCCTTTTGTACACACCTTGGCTTTCGGCAAGATGTACGCATCCGGCTGTGGTCCCGTGGGGTCGTGCAACGTTGTTGAAGCACAACGATTTTGTCTAGGGTTTTCGGCTTCAGGGTTAAGGGTCAAGGATTTTGGGGATGTTATCTTCTGAGGTGGAGCGAGAACGTGCGTTGCTTGGCTGCGCAGACGGGCAACTTGGAGCTCATCTCGCATCTGTACAACGATATCCTGTGCACGTTGCTGGACGTGGAGCGCCCGCTGGTGGCGGCCAAGCTGGAGGCAATAGACAACTCTCTCTCCAAAGGGTTGAACGACTTCAACTGGAACTCGCACCGCATAGAGGAGTACATTGCGGAGGTGATGGGCATGCTCAAGGAGCTGACCAAGACGCTGAACACTATCAAGGGCAACGTGCAGAAGACGCGCGGCATCCTTACAACATGGGAGAAGAACATCATGTTCGACCGCAAAGACGGAAAGGTACTGCGGAAATCATCGCAGAACGCATACCGGTGTCTACAAACATACACTTCACGATAACAAAGTTTGGTGCAATAAAGCTGAGTGTCCGATCAGGGAATGAGTGACCTTCAGTAGAAACAGTCACAAATGGGACTGTTTCATCGAATGCGCGCTCCAACGCATTGTGGTTTTACGAGCGTCCACAGCCGGTTTGCATATTGCTCAATTAAGGGACTTCTTCGCTTTGTGTCAAGGGATAGGAAGATGTAGCTCGTTCTGCCCCACAGCCAGAATGAGGTACATTTGCCGCAGTGAATTACTTTTTTTTGTGTTTTATTTATTTATTATTATTTATTCTTATTTATTATTTTTGTATTTGGTTTTTGTTTTTTGTTTCTTTTGAATTTTTCTCCTTCAATGATTATTTCTGTTTCCAACCAATTAGCACTTGGTTTTGCGGTCAACCCTAAGTGCTGCACCTCCAGCTCGGCGTCGCAGTGTTGTGAAGTTCGATGTAGTTTGTGTCACTGATCCTGCAAGCTGTCGGGTGGGAATCCAATTAAACCAAGTCAGCATCTGATTTCAGTATTTTCACCTTGTTTGTCGGTAGCCGCACACATCACACAAGGTGAATGGAGTGAATGCATCGGTCAACCTGTCTTTGTGATATTGCACAATGCTTTGATGACGTCAGACTGATTCTTCGGCTTCCTCCTTCTCCATCCCCCCTTTCCTCCCCCCCTCCCCTTCTCCTGTGGTGTCAGGTGTACGCGCCGGAAGAATTCAAGGACTCCCTCAAGGGCTTGATTCAGGCGCGGCACGCCGACATCGCCGACGGCGGCTTGGAGATTGCCAAGCTGCTGTCTCTGACCAACAAAACCCTCAAGGTGAGCAAGGGCGCCGCCGCGTGGAAGGCGTACGTGGAGTACGTGAACGACATCGTCATCGATGGCTTCTCCAGCGCCATCCTCTCCTCCCTGAGCTATCTCCAGAGCCAGGTGCGCTCTCCACCATCTCACACCTTCTCTTCCAATCATTCCAGTTACGACGTCGCCGCCACGCCTGCGCCCTTGTCGTGTGTCACGTGTAAACCGCACGCGCTCAGGTCATTTTGTCTGTTTTCTGCGTAAAGATGGTTTCGCTGGAACCAGTGGCATGTCAAGGTGTGTTGCTGCACCCAATGCCTGCCTGTTTCATTGTGGGCTTGTGCTGGACCTGTAGGTGGACCCGGTGGCCATGGCGAAGAACGAAACCTCCCCCTTGTTAGAGGTCTCTCTGGAGCTGGCGGGAACGGAGATTGCGTGGTTGCCGGAGATTGGAGTGAGCAACGGTGGGGACGGCATCCGCGACATGTTCAACGGCTGGATCACGAGCTTTGTGAACATCGGCAACCTCGTCAAGCGGCTGGACGTGGTGGAGGGCTCCTACATCAAGGAGCTTACGGAGGACTACTTTGTGTCCAACGCCATCTGCCAAGTGATTGAGATTGTGCTGCGCAACGAAGGAGAGTGCACGGCCTTCCGAGAATCGTATAGCAAGTTCGCCTACCTGTGGACGCATGATCTGCAGGTGATCCCGCCGCACAGTCTACTGTCCTGGAAAACGATGGATGAAGGCTGAATCAACGCAATCACAGGCCGACCCACGAACATCACATGTGTTGAGCAGGAAACTTGTGCAAGATGCTTCTGACAAGCCCATTTTCTGCCGCCACTCCGGCGTGCAGCTCGTCCACGTACGCACATTGATTGATCTTGAAACCCTTTCTGTATTGTTGAAGTTGACTGACGTGATGATATTATGTTGCCAAGACGGAACAAACAACGTTTCACATTTGATCCTGCAGGAGACGCTGGCTTCCTTCTTGGACGACAACGGCGTGACGGACTCGGACGGCAACAAAGACGAGCCCACCCTGGAGCGGTTCAACGAGGAGATTTCGCGCTACAAGGCGGTGCAGGTAGCCATCCAGGAGCTCCCGGCGGCCAAGACGATTGGTTGGCTGAAGATCGACGCCAAGCCCATCAAGCATGCTCTCGCTACGTGGGTGACAAAGTGGATCTTCCTGTTCACCCAGCACCTCAGCAACCGCGTTGTGACGTCCATCGACGACCTATACGCCTTCATGAGCAAGGCAGACGCCACTCTGGACAAGAAGGTGAAGCGCGATCAACCGCCGCCACGAGAAGAAGGTGCCGAGCCAGAGCCCGAGCCTGAGGATGCAGACGCGGAGGGGTCGCTCGACACGGTGCGCACTGAGCCAGTGTTTGTGCTTGTCATGTTCACGTTGCTCGCAGATGTCTCGTAGCGCTCTTCCAACCACGGTTAATTTAGCGCATTCCGAAGTGGGCGCTGAACATGCCCAACAATCGCCATCAGCTGAGCATGCAGGGAGGAGTGGCGATGTTAAGCTTTGTTGAAAAACGGACTGAGCGCATGGTGCCTGGCGCGCCTGTCACGGTAGCGGAGCCCTCTAATCAACCCTCGGGATTCCTTGGGGGGTCTTTTGTCGCGATCATACATCGCAAAGCGCTTTGCTCGTCAACATATTCATGTCATCCATCAAGGAATCTGCTCCGCTAAGCGTGATGTTATGTGTGCCGCACAACGCCTTGTCGTTGGTGTTGTGTATGTGTGTGTGTGTGCGGTTGATAGCTTTTGCTGCGCGTCCCGACTGCTGACTACAGACTAGAGTACATCTCGACAAACAAGCGCCACCACCAAGCATGGATTTACCTGTAAACTTGTTGGAAACATTCAAACGTTGTGAATTCGCTTGCACACGAGACAAAAGATCAGAAACGTGGTATGCAGGTTCTTCCTGGATTTCTCAACCAGCCCTTCATGTGCTCTCATGAGCGCAGGGAGTGAATGTATGGTGCAACCAACCATCTTTGCCATGCCAGAGAAAAGTAGTTTTTCTCGACGCAGGGAGTGCAGGACACCCACTGCGCCTGAACCTTTGCGGAGGGGATTGGTGGGAGGTGGCTATGTGCAGGGGCCTACGGATGCAGAGCTGCAGGCGGCACTATACGAGGTGATGGGATGTATGCGTGACGTGCGCAAGCGCACGGAGAAGACGGACGCCATGTTTAAGCCGCTCGGGCAGTGCGTGGAGCTGCTGGGCAAGTACGGCATCACGCTTGACGAAAAAACGCTCAAGCAGCTTGAGGAGGTGCGTTGGCTACAGGCGCTCTTCACCCCTCTCCTCCCCTTAGAGAGGGACATGTCAATGTCAGTACTTTTGGGGGTTTGCAGCTCGCGACCTGCGGCGTGTTACTCGATGTGATGGAACGAGGATGTGCGCACTGTAGGAAATACGAAAACTGTGTTGAATGGGTGCCTGTGGGACTTCGTGGCATGGTGCTTGTGTGGAGAGCGCGGTGTCAACACATACTCCCGCAAGCGTCGTCACCTGCCAGGCGGTCAAGCTGGTGCTTCATGGACAGCGTATCCGAGTGGCGCAACACCCGCCCCATGCTACTTCGCTAGCCTGATTGATGAGCCCCTGCAGATGGTTACTTAGGTTTTCTGGGCTGCAGCTTGTGTAAAGCATCGTATCTACAAGCTTTGTTCTGGGATTCATATTTTGTTTTGCTCGCACGCACCACCCAAAAGGATTTATCGGTTTTGATGTATGCCTTTGGCCGCTACATCACAACAAAGCTGCCGGAGCCCTTCTAAAGTTCATTTTAGAAATGTGACGGTATAGTGCAGTTTTATCTCTTGCACTGTGCAAGTTTCCAATAGGTGTAACGTATTGGGTGGTGTATTTGCGTTGTTGCGTTTGACATGTTTTGACAGTTGCGGGTTCTCCGCCTGTAACCCATGTTGCCATGCACAGGCAAGCATGTCTTGGGAAGCTGTGAAGAAGAAGATGTTCAACGTGCGCGAGAATCTGTCAAACGAGCAGCAGGCGCAGGCGGAGAAGATCCGGGACACCTCGGACGAATTTGCAAACAAGGTCAGTGAGCGGCGAATGAGCATGTACCCTGCTCGACAGCTCGAGTGTACACGAAGCTTGTAGTTGAGCCCAGTCATGTGATGGATTCTCATTTGACATTTTCTGTAAATTGCGTGTTGACCACCGATCAAACATAAACTGGCACTTTTTATTTCGTGGAATTTCTTCCAACAGTCTTTCAACATTGACTCTCCGGTCTTGATGTAGCCGAAACGAGCTGGGTTTTCAATCACTGTATGTCCTTCTTGTATTGTTGACAAGTCCACAGAGATAGCAACCAAATGATTTTTGTTTGGTTTGTTGGTGGAGACTGGTGCTGTACTACGGGCGCCTCCATCGAAAGCAATGATCATCGCACCTCCCTCGGATGCCGTGTCAGGTGGTGGCGTTCCGCAAGTACTTCAAGGACACGGCCCCCTTCTCCGTCAAGGGCGGGCAGGTGAAGCTGGAGCACGTGGACCCTGCATACGAGCTGCTCAACCATTTCATGCACGGCACCCAGACGATTAAGCACAAGTTCGGCTCCGTGACGGAGGTGAGACGCCCACCCCTGGGTGCCGCTCGCCCTCCGCGGTCTGCTGAGCGGTGGCTGAACATCGTTGTCAAAGGAGCGTTAGAGGTGCCTTAAGCTATTCAAGATACGAACACGATGAAGCGGAGCTGATTCAGAAGGCAACATTGCACGTGTGTTGTGGATGAATGCTGTCCCTGAACAGCCTCAGACATCGCTTGTTTGGCACTCGGGTTTCTGCCCGCTTGTCCCGCTCAATGGTTTTCAAAAATGCCGCATGCTTCGTCTGTCCTAACACCCGCGCAAGACAACTGTAATCAGGATGTACCGCAGAGAACGGCCTTGTCTTGTGCCCTTCGTTGACCAATTTGAATGCTACGTGGTCTGACCTCCCAAGACGATCCCCCGCTCCCGGTCAGGTAGTGGCCGAGAGCGTGCACTTGAACGAAGCACAGGAGCTGTTTGAGCTCTACGTCTCCGACTACATTGACTTGCGCCGTTGCAACGAGGAGATCGCCTACCTGAAGAACCTTTGGGACCAAGCGGGGGCGGTGATGTACACCTTCACGGATTGGTACAGCACCCCTTGGAACTCGATTGACGTGGAGTTTCTTACGGACGAGACCAAGAAGCTGGCGAAAGATATCAAAACCCTCAACAAGAACGTGCGCACGTACGAGGTGTACAAGTCTTTGGAAGACACCATCAAAGCTATGCTTACATCTCTGCCGTTGGTACGTGTGAGAGTGTTGGCTGATTGTACAGTTGAGAGTTAGGCAGGGTGTACTCTGGTTTGCGTGCTTCCGACAGGTGTTGTGATTTCCCCCAGCAAGATTGGATCAGTGCTCAGATAGTTGATGATATCACTATTTCAGGAAAGATCTTGCTTCCATGTGCAGTCTCATCTTTGTCTGCTCCAACCCGCTACAAGCTCCCATTTAGAGCCGATCAAACATTGTTGCTTGAACAGTGGAAGGTGTAAGACAAAAAGGTGTCGGAGGGTGTGTGTGTCTGTGTGTGTTGCCTCTGACTGCAAAATGATGATGCGGCCCACGTCTGTTTTGATAGCCAAGTTCATGCTCAAACGCTGTTACCCCACCAATTGCTCACAGGTAAACGACCTGCACCACCCGGCCATGCGGGAGCGGCACTGGAAGCAGCTGATGGAAGCCACTGGGAAGCACTTTGTGATGGACAAGGATTTCAACCTCGGGGCGCTGCTGGCGCTGGAGCTGCACATGTGCACCGACGCCGTGTCCGAGATTGTGGACCGCGCGCAGAAAGAGCTGATCATCGAGAAGGCCATAGAAAAAATCGAGAACACCTGGCTGGGAATGAACTTGGACTTCTCCCCCTACCAGGAGAGCGAGGTGAACCAGATGAGCGTGGATGACATGGTGATCGAGACCCTCGAGGCTGACAACCTGACTCTGCAAAACATGTCCTCCGGGAAGTACGTGCAGGGCAACCCCAAGTTCTTAGAGATGGTGACCAGCTGGCAACGCAAGCTGGGTGAGTTCGCTCACCTGTCAGCTTCTCCACCGTCTGGTTGCAGCAACAACCCTGCTCGCTCCTCCTGCCCGTGCTTCAGCTTTGGGATGAATTGTGCATCACAGCAATCAGTTTGTCGGTTTTCCTAAGGTAGCATGGTTGCAATACTATAACCACTGTTTTCACAACAGTGTAAGTACGAAATTCGTTTCTCATCTTAACAGCGTCCCTCCCTGCGTTCATGCGCGCCTGCAAAATCTCTCTGGAGTATCGCAGCGCTCTGCATGCAAGCCGGGTCCTCGCCGACCCAGTGCTCGTGATGAGTGGTTGTTCTTCGATGTTGCTGCTGTGCCCCTGTAATGGGTCTTGTCCATGTTCTGCTCTGCTCCGCTGTTTGTGAGGTCACTGCCAGCCTCGGGACGCATGCAGGCACTGTGGACACGTGCATGGCCACGTGGGGCGACGTGCAGAAGAAGTGGCAAGCCCTGGAGTCCATCTTCGTGGGGTCCGCTGACATCCGCGTGCAGCTGCCGGAGGACTCCAAGCGGTTCGACGTCATCAACCTCGACTTCCAGGAGCTGATGCGCGTGGCCCCGGACATCACCAACGTGGTGGAGGCATGCAACCTGGACGGCCGCCTGGAGCGCCTCGAGAACCTGCTCTCCCAGCTCGAGCTTTGCGAGAAGGCGCTGCAGGTGCTCCTACACACAAAAACCCGTCCCTGCGCATATCGGATATACACAATCCCACAACCAACACAGTTCGTGAATTCCGCTGCTCAACTTCTTGGCTGACGTTCTAGTCGAGGAGAGGAGCGGTGGTGGAAATCTTCACTGAGCATGGGATCCGCGGATCATACACTGTGGATTTTTGGGTTATTTTTTTGTTTCTATTTTTGTTTGTGTACCTCTATTGATCAGTTTTCATCAGACTGTCGATCAGCTGTTTATCCAAAGTTGAGCTGCGCTGATAGATGTCGGATCTGCCTTGGTGCCATCTTGGTGCGCTCAAAGCTTGGACACCCTGCAGCCTTCAGAGCAGCCTCTCCCTGCAGCAGCAAGATGTTGGTCCATGAGTTGCTTTGGCGTTCGTACAACGGAAACTTGCAGAAATCAGTGCATAGGGTTTTCAGTTGTGACATATATTGCCTTTCAGACAGGAAGTTGATTAGATCGCCTTCTTGACTGTACGAAAAGTCATCGGATACCACACGTTTCATATTTGTATGCGCTCTATCAATACATAACCCTTGTTTTGTATGCATAGATCTTCGTAGATGGTGCAGATTCCAAAGCAACAGACAAGCAACTGTACAGTGTTTCTTGGGTGTGTGCGATTTGAATGACGCAGGACTACCTTGAGACCAAGAGGATAGCGTTCCCACGATTCTACTTTGTGGCCCCTGCTGATCTGCTAGATATTCTATCCAAAGGCTCTAACCCAGCGCTAATCATTCGCCACCTTCCCAAGAACTTTGACAACGTACACAACCTGGAATTTCGAAAGGATGAGAAAGGGGACAACACCAAGCAGGTGTGCTTGCAAGCCGTGTACGTTGACGCTCCGTCCCAGTTTCCCTCCAGCCTGTGAAGGTTCCATGAAGTGTTGTGAAGCCATGTGTCGATCGATGTCCGCGCTGCTTTATATCATGGTTGGGAGCGCGGCGGTCTTATTA
The DNA here is from genome assembly GCA_018697155.1 of Pyramimonas parkeae. Taxonomy (NCBI): domain Eukaryota; kingdom Viridiplantae; phylum Chlorophyta; class Pyramimonadophyceae; order Pyramimonadales; family Pyramimonadaceae; genus Pyramimonas; species Pyramimonas parkeae. The sequence goes on along the minus strand of NHOP01000363.1, from coordinate 5,014 downwards.
CTCAGGTGATGCAGGAGCAGACCTAGGATTTGGAGATTTCGCGAATGAATCATACCAGGCCATGAATGCGGGATGGGTCTTCTTCCACAACTTGGCGAGTTTCTTGAACACCAGGCCAGCTACCAGTACACCAGCAGAATCACAGAGCCTCCCCACCTGCACACTCGTTGTGTGTGTTTGCCCTCTCGTGCAACCAACACGGCCCAGAGAGACTCTTTTGCCACGTTCTTGCTGAGGACTTCGCTGGGGGCGTGGCTCCAACAGGCGGTGGGCATGTACTCGGGGGAGAAGGAGTACGTGCTGATGGATGGGGAGTGTTCGTGCGACGGCCCTGTGGAGTCGTGGCTGCAGAACGTGGTGGATGGCATGAAGAAGGCGCTGCGGCTGGAGTTTCGGCAGTCGGTGACGGGCTACGATGAGAAGCCTCGCGCCAAGTGGCTGTTTGACCAGAGCGCCCAGATCACCGTGATCGTGACCCGCGTCTTCTACACCCAGGCACGCCGTCCCCCCACTTGGAAAATGCGTCAAAGTGCATTTGGAGCCCTGTACAGAGCAGGAGCCTATTGTTGGCTGTTGCCGAGGCTGGCGGGCAACGTATTGTATGTTCGTGTATCGCCTCATGAAAAGCGTGCGTGTGGAAATGTACAGGTCAGCTGGCTATTATGAAAGGGATTAGGAGATGTCTTCTCCTTGGATCTCCTGGTATGATATATTTTTGGACCTAACGCCAAGTTTTTGAAGGTTTTCTCATGCATTGGAGAAATCGCGCGCGCGACTCGGTAGACATGTCTTCCTTGCGTTTAGTGAACGGTCAAGTTTCGTATAGAATTGTATGCATTTTCATGTTGTGTACGTTTATCAGTGTTGGATACGCTAAGGCAGCCTGAATCGGGTCCCAAGCATCTAGAGCGTGCCGGCTGGTATGCCGGAGGATTGATTGTTGGCTGGTTGACATCGTGGCGCAGGAGATGAACGAGGCGTTTGATCAACTGGAGGAAGGCAACGACAATGCACTCAAGGACTTTCTGCAGAAGCAGTGCAACCATCTGCTGGACCTGATTGCGCTCATCAACGGCGAGCTGTCCAAGAACGACCGCAAGAAAATCGTCACGTTGTGCACCATAGACGTGCACGCACGCGACGTGGTGCAGCGCCTTATTGACGAGAAAGTGGAGCAGGCCACTGCCTTCCAGTGGCAGTCCCAGCTCAGGTGCTCTTGTGTCAAGATTCCCATAGAGTCAGTACGTACGGGCTTTGGGACGCCTCCGGGCAAGGTACTTGCATTTGCGCTGACTTTGTTGAGAGTCTCTTCCAGACGACTGTAGCTTGCATCACGTTGTGTAGAAGGTAAGGGTCAAGCTCTCTTTGTCGCATTGCCCGCCAAGCCGACGTTGTGGACGTGTGTGTGCAGGTACTGCGTGAATGAGAAGACCAAGAACGCACAGATCAACATCTGCGACGCGGAGATTGCCTACCAGAACGAGTATATTGGCAACTGCGGGTGTTTGGTCATCACGCCCCTCACGGACCGATGCTACATTACCCTCACGCAGGCTCAGCGGCTGGTGCTGGGCGGAGCGCCCGCGGGGCCGGCGGGCACGGGGAAGACGGAAACTACCAAGGACCTGGGTCGCGCGCTGGGCATCCAGGTGCCTGGGCCTGGCATGACAAGACATTGGTTGGTTGTCCCCTGCGGCTGATGAAGAGGTGTTTGAGTGGGCATCCTGCAATGCTCAGCGCAATGCGAAACAGCCATCGATGCTTTGCGTTTGCAGCATACATCAATCATCCATTGCTTGGAACGATGCCAGTTACGCTGCAATGCACACTTGTTGTAGGGCATTGTGTGCAACGTAGAAAAGTCTGTTTTTTCATTTCCAGCGCTTCCTTTAGAATCTCTGTTCCATTCAGATTGAGGCCTCTGCATGTATAGTCGAAATTGTGAACCACGATCTTCAGTAGGCAGTGAAACAGGCTTTGGTGTTTTTTTTCAAGTGCGTCCCAGAGGGTGCTGCGAGATGGCATTGATTCTGTGACCGCTCACGACTTAAGAATAAAGACTGACCTGTGCAGATGTGCGTCGTAGTCTCGAGTCCCACAGTGTGAGACTCGAAATCAACCATAGAACATAGGCAAACCACAGGATGTTGTGGGTTCATCTCATGGGCAGGCTGACGATGAGATATTCATTTGCAGGAGTTACACGCCGTCATGGATTTGCGGATCCCTCGCAGGTGTACGTGTTCAACTGCTCGGATCAGATGGACTTTCGAGCCATGGGCCACACGTACAAGGGCTTGGCCCAGACAGGGGCATGGGGCTGCTTTGACGAGTTCAACCGCATCCCAGTGTCGGTGCTCTCGGTGTGCTCCACGCAGTACAAGACTGTGCTGGATGCTCTGCGTGCTCGCAAGGCGCGTTTCATGTTTGAGGAGGTGGAGATTGGGCTCAGCTCCACGGTGATGGCATTCATTACCATGAACCCGGGCTACCCGGGCCGCGCCGAGCTGCCCGAATCCCTCAAAGCGCTCTTCCGCCCGGTGCGTGGTCCTGCTTGCGCGCAACACATCCATACGGACAAATGAAAGCTACTCTGCAGAGTGCTTGTGCGCGCAGCTGTGCCGGACTTTTTTTCGGCGCGGTGCGCTTGGTTTGAATCTCCTTGCAACTGGTGTTGATGGTTGCGTTCGAATCGTCATGCAAGGTTGTTGACCACCATCTCATTTCGTCCAGCTATATTGAAAGGGTATTTCTTCGGCAGTTTGCTTCACCTTCCAGACTCACAGCGTACCTGGTAGTAATGCCCAACTCGACTAAGTGGGTAGCTTTGTTCGATCCGTGTGATTGATGTCGCCTGCCTCTTTCACCAAGTCATATTGATAGTATTGATAGCTCTAAAAGTTGATGTTGAACCAATTTCATTTGCAATTGGATATATTCATCGCACCTCATTAATATCAACTTTCTCTTGTCTTCAACGCGCTTGTCTCAACACTCGCATCTCACGTTGTAGAACTTGTTGCTTCATGATAGCTTGGAATCTTCGATATCTGGATTGGGCGAGTGGTCGAATTCGGCAATAGAAACCCGCCAAATGTTGATTCCCCAGTTTCTTTTCTTCTCAACGTGTCGGCCTGCAGGTGTCAATGTGCGTGCCTGACCTGATCATCATTTGCGAGATCATGCTCATGGCGGAGGGGTTCACCGTGGCCAAGCTGCTGGCCCGCAAGTTTGTCATCCTGTACAAGCTTTGCGAGGACCTGCTCTCCAAATCCGCGCACTACGACTGGAAGCTGCGTGCCATCAAGACTACGCTCTATGTGGCGGGCGGCATGAAGCGCGGCCAGCCCCATCTCTCGGAGGACAAGGTGCTCCTGCAGGCGCTTCGGGACTTCAACCTCGGCAAGCTCACCTCCGATGACACCGGCATCTTCATGGGCCTGCTAAATGACTTGTTCCCCAAGACGCTGGACCAGGTGATATGGTTATCGGATATCTGTAGCACGCGCGTGTCTGTTTTTTCTGTATCCACATGTTTGTCCTCGCATTTAGTGGTCTGTGCATTGACGCGGGATGATCCCATCCACTTCCCAGATATGTGCAACACCCTTGGCTGGAGAGAACCGCCCTACGAATCCGCGTGCGCCTGGTGGTTGGCGCACCATTATCATTTGATGTGTGTTATATTCTCCAAAATGGATATTTCGTAAAGGCATGTGTCCGCGGTACTTCGCATGATGGAGCAAGGGCATGGCATGATCGAAGATGTACTATATCAACTAGTGTACTAACATGCTGATTGCTTGTTGCTATAATTGAGTGCTTTGTCAAGGAAAAGGGGCCATCCCTGACAAGACTGTTCTCGATTGACATCCCTTGGATTGATTCCCTTACTTTGAGAACAGCCTCATCAACGCACGTCTATTTTGTCATTAATTGGAAGATCTCAGGAAGAGTGAGGATAGGCGAGTTGGTTTTGAGATGGCTGTGATTTCTCTAAGCCGTCAGCATGAAGGTTAACTTAATGCTCCAATCTTTATATGTGCGCTGTACTCCTCTGATCTTCGCTCTGTGCACGGACAGGTCCCGCGGCGGGTGAACGAGGCGTTTGAAGCCGAGATCCGCAAGGCGGCTATCGAGCTCTCGTACCAGCCAGAGGACATGTTCTCTCTCAAGATCACGCAGCTGAGGGAGATTTTTGAGGTTCGGTGGAGCGTGTTCCTGCTGGGGCCCGCTGGATGCGGCAAAACCTCCATCTGGAAGACGCTGCTGCGTGCCCAGAACAATTACGGAGAAAAGTCGGTGTACAAGCCCATCAACCCAAAAGCGGTGACCCGGAACGAGCTCTACGGCTCCCTCCACCCAACAACTCGCGAGTGGAGGGAGGGGCTCATCTCGGTGACGTTCCGCGATATGGCCAATAACCAGGTGCCAGCCACACTCATCTGTTGCCCCTCGAACCCGCGCCCGTCAGCTTGCGTCCGTCAGCTCGCCCGCCTTGATCGATGTACGCTCCTAGCGTGGATGCCACGTCTTCCCCCCCCTGAGCAGAGTCTTGATGACGGGTTGTTGTAGTGTGGTGAAAGCGCACCGTTGTTGGAGGCTAGTGGTTCCAGATTCAAGCTCTAGTTGTGGTTGTGAGGTGCCTCTGCAAAGGTGGATAGAACTGTCCTTGGTTGGTGAGCTGCGTGGCATAAACATCCACGCAATCGCTGACGCCGAGAACAAATTTGCTTTTTCAGTATAATAAGACACTGAGTGTTTGCTTGAAAGAGCATGGTTGTCGCCTTTGATAATTCTGTTCCGTTGGTTAGTGAAGCGGTTTTGCGTGCACACTTGGTGTCGGCGCCTTGGCAACGCACGCACATGATGGCGAACCCCTTCCGGTGCCTTTTTCTATGCAGTGGTTCTAGACCAAACAGCCTCTGGTTCGAAAATCTGCGATTCACAGGCAACCAGTGCCTTTCTGTACATCATTTTTGTAACCTCTTGGAAATCAATTGCAATTGCAATG
>NHOP01000362.1:0-15971 GCA_018697155.1 Pyramimonas parkeae | reverse complement strand
TACATATACAGACATCGTATATCACACCGGACAATTGATTGTTATATTTAGCATTGCCATTGGTCGACCAGCTTAGTAAAGCGTCAACCTGTGGCGATGCACGTCACTGTTTGAACGACTTAGGCCTCCCGAACACCTTCGCGATGTATTCTGTCAGCGCTGGCGGGTCTACCAGTGTCCTGTTTAATGATACCGGTAGATGCCGTTGAGGTGGATGTGAAACAAATTAATGTGAGAAGAATAACATAAAGCCGTGATAGTCAATGAATGCAAGGTAGCGGGCAATGACGTAACGATTACTTGCATATGATTTATCATTTACACATGCCGGAATCGCATGGGGATGTGGTTCAGCATCTTAAGCATGTATTGTCGGTGGATAAATACCTGATACGCAAAAGGCTTTGTAGGTGTGGAAATGTAAAATACTAAACTAACAAGGGTACAGATTTTATTCCTCTACGTACGCACAGTAGATATCATTGTAATTGTTCGATTGAATGGCATTACGTCTCGCTCTATCAAGGTGACCTTACAGTCATCATACATATTTATTCATGACCAGCTTTGCATATCTGCTGTGCCAAAGGTTGAGTCAAGAACCTACTGAGGAATATACTGCCACCCTGTAAATTTTCACAATTTACATGGGCTAAGTTTTTCTTCTTTGATTGCATGTACAGTCTGGTCGCGATCGCAGAATCCTTGTACATCTGCAAACCATTACTACATGTGAGGTTGCATCTTTGATGTATTGGATATATAATTCACCACGCCGAATGCTTTCAAACAAATCACAGTCAATTGCTCGTTGCTCTGAATGATGCCATACCAATTACTGAGAAGAGCTTGTACGAGGAATTGCTATCGTACATTGGAGTGATTGATTGCGTTTGTAATTGTAGATCTACGTGCAAACATGTGTGTCATTGATGAACCGTAAAGAAAGCTGCATAGCAAGAGACAAGTGCAACAAGCAACCGAATACCGTGGGAAACTTGTGTTTGCCAGAAAACATGTACCGCCAACGACCGTACATTAGCTTTTTTGATCTGAGGATGCAATGCAATTCGAACCATCGGCACGTTGCAGAGTAGGTGTTCATTTCCAGCACGTCACTTCAGTGTGACTCTATCACCCAAATCCTTGCGTGGTGCGCGTAGTGAAACCCCTCTGATTCCAACTTGTGTACCTCGAATACCACATTGATTCTATAAATGACATAATTATCACCATGAGTAAGCGAAATCTGATGAATTGGCACCACATCCCATTCATTGGCTAGGAGTTCTTCCCAATTTGGGGAAAACGCTCGCCGTCCTGACTATTGAACGCTTGGTAATGTTTTTCACTGAAGTAAACGCCAAAGTACAGCATACATATTATCACATGTAACCTCATACCAATAATACGGGCAATTCAAACAGTAAATCAAACATCAATGCGATGCGATATAAATCACAACGATAAATAGCTAGTTCAATTCCTCCAAGCAGCGGATACAGTCACACTTGAAACCGTATCCCCAATGTAAATCCTTCTGCCGCACATCTCTAGCGGCACCCGCGTCAATGTATGTTATATGCAGTTGTTCGCCTGTGTGCATGCGAAAACACAATCAAAACAATTGTAACCTGACTCAAACCCAATCATAGCAAACTTTAAGGGATCATTCCCCTTGGACCACGTACCTGTACCTATACCAAACCATGACAGAAGAGGAGCAAAGAACGGATAACCGTGAAAGAAAAAAAACAGATATAATAGACTCAACACAGGGACTGCAAGCAGCGGAATCTCAAACTCATTTCTGAGGTTGTGTACAGAAAATTGATTCCCACGACCGTCGTGCAATACAGCGCAATAAGCATTGGCCATGACCGAGAGTAAAGCCCCATACAGTGGACATTCATGACGGGAAAAGGGACTACATACGAACAGAGAAAATGAGAAAGCGCATCGAAGGTCAATTTCATTGATGATGACACCTGAAAAGGTTGCTTCAGTGCTGCGCAATCACATTCAATTTACCTGCTTGGATGTCACGCCGTGCGCGGAGAACCATGGTCGAATTATTTTCAGGGAACTCTACGCCAACATTGGGGTTACCTGCAGAAAGCAACACATTCCTTTTCAATTCACGACAGAAATCCTGAAAAGCTGTAGAAGCGTACATGTGTTCGTGAGGGAGTACCAGTGCTGTGAGCGCGCTGGTAGCATGGCAAAGGCAAACACACCAGAATTGGAATGGATATACAAATAGTGGCTTGACACCAGTAAAGAGAATCCTATCAACATCCTGCATGCACGCACAGGAATGGTTGAGGAAGGACGGAACCAGGTAAACACCTGTGCCGCATGCCCCATATCTGCCACCTGCACATGCCATCACTCTGTCAACCGAAAATTGAAAAAATCAAGTAGCCGCAAGATGTGTTCCTATTATTAGAACCTGCACAATGTCAGCATTAATTTCAGGCGTGGTTGCTGGCTCAATAGGAGAGATCATAGCAATCCGCAACCAGGTTGGCAATATGATGACAAATATGCTGCGAACAAACATGGCTGCTGTCACCGCTCCTCTGGCGGTGCAGCCCTACGGCGCTTGGGTGAACACAGGAAGCGCACCCTCTTTACTTGCTGGTGTGTGTGGCTGTCGTTTTCCACCAAATCTGTGGTATGACGCTTTCAAAAAAATCGAACCGCTTGGTTGTCACGAATTGTCCCCTTATGAATTAAATCAAACTCGATCCATAAGCGATGAAAACAGAATCAATTTATGTACACATTCGCAGTCGATCAACTACACTGACTATGCTGCAGTATCAAGGTCGTGCTTGCGCTGCAGAGTGGCCACGCACTGTTTGTTGCGCATGATTCGTAGCTCAACACAACAAGTAGATTGGATCGCATGTATACACGTGGGCTGATGAATTCAGCGCAATGTATACTGTCAAATGTTCGTTCACAAAAGAAAGACCAAGACTAAGAGGGAAGGACGCACTGCTGTCTCCAGTAATTGTTGCGGACGCCGCCCGCAGCATTTCTGAGGAGTCAAAGCTCATGGGGCGGACGAGCTCCACGCGAAACGCATTCAGGTGGAGCTTGGCCATCTGCTGGCAGTACCACTGCGCGCTGCAAACTGCGCTCACAAGCTACGTATGTCGCTAAAAGGCCTAAACTCAAGCACACGGTATGCGTACATTCTGTACGAGAGCATTCACTGGTTTCAACCGGTGTTGGTATTTCTTGAAGAGACATCGGACAAACCACCATTGAAATTCTATACAAATCCGTGACAAATATGATCACCTTTACTGTGCGAACGAAGATTGGGAGTGGCATACAAAGTCGAGAGTCCATCAACACTTCATAATCATTGTTCAAGACAACATACATACTCAGCATCTAACACAAACCAAACAAACTCAAGGAAGAAATGTGTGATGCTGTTTACTGAGGCCTCATCATTGGAAACCTATTCCATTATTGTCTCACACTCCTCATACACACTCGTCAACTACTGGAAGGAAGGATTGGCGGAACAGACAAAACCAATTTGCACGTGAAACAAAGTCAATGCCCAGCATACTGCCTAGCGTGATGCAGAAGTTCTTTCACATGAATCGATGGGGAAGCCCGTGCAGTAAGCACGTGGTACATATGCGGAGGAATTGCTCTGCGAACTGCGTATGTAGAGACGAGCATGTGACCGGCTGGCTCGCACAGGCTATGTCTTCACGCTGCCAGCCAGCTTCCTCAAGCGCCAATCGCAGCAAAGAGTGCTCATGCAGCCACTGTGAACACAACGCCGCCACGGTGGATAGCAATCACCCCAGTTTGTGCGAGCAAACGTCATCTCAAATGAGACAAACAACAGCCCTAAACCTTTCATCAAGATGTCGTTGCGATAAGCCGTTATCTGCATGAATTCATTTGCAAGGCATTCAGCAACTCGAAGTTTGCAAAACTTTTGGAGAATAGGATGTAGAACCAGCATTAAATTGGAACCACAAATCGAATTCTACACATGTGGATAAAATCTGTTCTTAGGACTGCATATGACGAAGTAAACATGATCACGTACCGAATTGCATTACATGCGCACCCTTGCTATAATAGCCCAATCATTCAAAATTTCATTTAATATGAAACGCGGCGGAACATTCGAAGCTTCCCATCAAATGTAGCTGCTGGGATAAGTCATTTTGGTCAATATCACATAGATCCACCTCCATGGCGCGATGACGCCGAACATCACAAGTGTCATATCTAGCATGCATGGTCGAGTTGTGAGTTGGGCATGAATCATGAAGTAGATAATCATCACCTGTTCCGGTGGAGGATTTACGTTGGCGAAGCATAAGGGGGCCAGTGCGTCTGATTTTGAGCTTCGAGATAAGATAAGAAACGCCAGGCGTGCAATGAGTAGAGGAAATTTCTGGTTGTCCTTTCTGCAAAACATTTGGAAACAAGGCGAACACACATCACAGCAGAAATACAAACTATGGAAATATGATCTAAGGCTGGCGCATTGTCAGGATAACGCACTCCAGCAAACAAGGATGCACGTAGCAAGCGTGCGCATATCATACAGGTGTTTGCAAGTCACATACAAGGTTTGAGATGGTCCGTGTACGCAATGATTGATAGTTTACATACCTACAGTGATCAAGCAGTGGTGCGATCTTGACTTGGTTTTGAACATACATGTATGAGCCCTATATCCCATCCCCACCCAAAGAACCACACTGTAATGCAAGGGAGACTGGAGATGCATGCATTATCGAATTCGGCAAACAAACAAGATCTATTGAAAACATAAACAGTGTGCACATCAGCTGTGGCATCATTGCTGCCAGAGCTAGTACACGTGTTCATCCACAGGCAATGTTCAGTTTCGTCACTAACAGGATTACACCTCTCACGAATAACTTAAAAATATGTTTTCATGATGGCGAAACAAACGATCAAACTCCAAGAGGAAACAATGAACATCATAATTCGGCTAGTTTGACTCTCATAATTCTCGGTCTGATCATACCATTGCCACCTCCTCGCATTCGGGCCCGCAAAACACTGGTCGGAACTCTGCGCTCTCCGTTGACGGTACTCCTGGTATCAATCTGGGTTGAAGACAATGGTAGCATACCTGTCATGAAATACAGAACCACATTCACAGCATTCTTTCATTGTTCTATCATGCATTTCGCTCGTTAATATGCGAAATATCCTGTTGTTTAGACCTTGCGATATTTTCGCAAAGCCTCAACCGTAAATCACACCTCACTCCGCAATCGTAAATCGTGACGAAATCGATTTTTCTGATCCAAAACCCGTGACAACGACAGAGGGATACAACACAGCATGCAAAATCATGAGCGAAGATATTCATCTGCGAAGCGCTGATCGTGCAGAGTTTGCAGAAAGGTGTTCATGAATACTTGTTCCATAGACACATCAAGATCAATACACCTGCTTTACGAAAAAAAGTGACGAATAACACATGTGATGAAATGCAAGCCTAAATCCTAAACCCTAAAATCTAAATAGCTACACGCAGAATCACGAAGAAAAGACAGGATTACTTAGTATGAGAGGCGTGATCGCGAAAACAATTTATGAGTGGAGTAGCGAACCGTATCTATTGAAGAAAGCGTGGGATGAGCCACCACTGGGTCTACTCGCTGGAGCACCACCCCAGCTAATACAGGCTGCTTTGCGAATAAGCCACGTCCAGCGTCGTCTGTCTGAACCCGCGCGTACGTCTCGCAATGAACACACCCAGAATGTCAGACAAGTAAAAGCAAACACGAGAAGCAGAGGGAACATCTATCCAGATGCCCCAGATTCCTCGTGCACTTTGACACAATGTACAAAAAGTACATGCAGCAGTACAAAGCTGAGGACCATCATGAATTAATGTTGAACTGCGTGAGCTTCTTTGTGTGTCGAAGGTTGATCAAGATAAACATGAGATTGCTACTATGGAGCAAGGTTGGGAGATGCTTCAGGGAGGCATAGTTCACCTGTTTGATTTCCACGATGCAAGAAGCGGTAGATAAAGTACGAGCTCTTGCCAAGTTTGTAATGCTTCTCATGGAAGCGCGATACATACCAACTAGCAGTTGTGTGATCGTTCTTCAGATGGATAGCCTACACCTTTACAAGATACATATTGCAAGGTTCAGGTTCGTTTGAATTTTCGAGGCACACGCTGATCTAGAACAAGACAAATACAGTTCATAGGGAACACATGATTTGTACAACGCGTTGTATCATCAAGGCTGAAGTCGATGAAGCAAGTACTTAGCGCGTTGGTAGTAAGTCTGCTTTCTTACACCTAGTTGCCAAAGCACCCTCGGAGAGAAGTGCGCAAGCACGGTGAGCACGCCAGGATGGAGGCTCGCGGTTGCGAATGGAAGCCATATGACCTACCTGAATAATATCCGCAAAAACATCGGATTCCGATTGGCTACCATCGTCAACATAATCGAGATATTGATGTAGAGTAGTGAATATGTATGTGGTGTGATTGGACGCTGATGATATCGTATGCATTCTATGCACCATGGCCTAGTTGGTTGGCAGATGGGGAAACCCGGGTTCTAGCTCCGACATGGGTAGTATAGGTTCGGAAGATGATTGGCCATGTTGGCAGGCGGGTCATCTTCGACTAGCGAGTTACCATACCAATCGCCTAAACAACCTCCATGACAACTGGTGGGTCGAAAGTTTTTGTGTCATGCTTTCGTAAAACGAAATGCTTCCTCTTTAACCCAATTCCTTTCTTCGTGCGATGCGCATTTAGAAGGTCAACGTGAATACGATGGATGCACTTGCACGTGATGAATGTTCCTGGAAGAAAACGTTCGAACCGCCGGTTGTCTCGGTGGCTGTCAGGCAATATGTTAAATTACTAGCATACAGACGATGACCTGCAAAAGCCAGCTTGGCCGTCGATTAATCATCGTCGGCCGAGGTTGCACCGACCCATGCCGGGGCTTAAAGACTGACAAGCCGAGTATGAGGCCAACGCCTATGAATCACAGAGAGGCCATCCGAGATGATCACTCTCTGTGATGTGATACATAACTTCCAATGGCCGATCTGAAGCAAGGCAGGATGAGCCCCGCAGAGAGCGCATTTCATTTTCAGGGAAGAAGCTCTAGGTCTCGCTCCCACATGATGGTTGTAATTGACCTTACCGATCTGATTTTGGCCTTGAACACCAAACACGACCCAACAGGTCGCGGGAGGCACTCCCGCGTACGGAGTTTCGATGGCTCTTGTCAGACAGAATAAGGCAAGAGTCCCCAACCGTTTGCCCTGGTCTTGTTGTTGAAAACCCTTCACATGCGCTCGATATTTTTGCCGTTTTCTTCTATAATTCGTGCAAATCATGTTTCAGGCGACAAGCTCATCCACCTCTTACTTCGCCTACCTCTCTGATCACTCACAAGGCCACCCTATAGATACTATGTTGAATATTAACCGGTGCTTACGTGAGATATAATCCTGAAGAACGTGTAGTTTTTGATACTTGTTTTTGCGAATTTATGGAGCTTTTCTTCTGAACACGAAACTCCCCAGGCATCACAACGAGAGCAGTTTAGCACTGATCGGTCTCCGAGTAGTCCCACAAGTTCTATGCGGGCCATTTGTAAATAATCTTCGTCCCAAAGATGAACATCACCAGCTGGAAATGTTTTTGCGTGTCGTATTGCCATGCGGTGATAGTATCGATGATCGTTCTCGTGATCTGACAGTCTAGCAATGTATGAGTTGAGTTTGGTTGAATTCTGTTCCCTGCCTGTTGGGCTTATGCATTGCCAATTTGTACACATGACACGTTCTGTGCATTTATTTTGGTAATTTCTCCAGCATACGCGCGCATTTGCTTACTCGAACACTTGTTTTTTGTTTAGATTTTGGGTTGTTTGGTAGAAAGTGAAGGCAGTACCATAGCGTGAACTCGCGGTTATCTTGCACTTTTCTCGTATTTATTGATTTTTACATGCGGGAACATGTTGTTGAGACAATTTACGTGCTTGGTGCATGTGCTCCAGCACCGCCAGTGTACGTCTAGGCCGTAGAAGAACGTTTTGTTCTGATTACGTCATTTTTGACAAGCCTGCACAATAGAACTTGTGCGGTAAATTGCATGGTGCTTGATATAGGGTCATATTTGGCACTGGGTGCTCGTGACGCTGATGTGATTACTTCTTTTCGGATTCGGGCTGTGTTAAGTTTTCCATAGTCCACAAAGTTGCCAGAGAAGGAAGGTGTGGTGGGTACAGATGACCACCCATGTCACCTGTACGTCGTTTGTCACAGTATACCGCAAAGCGGCGTAACAACTAAATGGACTGTGCTCTATGCTCGAGTACGTTCTGGGAGATGGCACGAGTTCTTGCGAAACATAAATCTTTTAGGGTCCAGCGCGCCAGCCTGAAGGTGCACTTTGTGTTGGCGTGAGGGTATTCGAGGGACTTGATACTTGCAATGGTTGTTCGGCATATTTGAATGAGACTCAAGTGATTTTGTTTTTTTTGCATTCAATGTACTCTGTACGCTCATCAACGTTTTTGCGAGCACTGTTCACAACAATCCCCGCGACTCTCTGAAGACGAGAGGCCTGCAACCGAATGAAACTTCACAATCGCTCAATCGCATTCAGGATAGATTGCCCTCACTGTGCGCATAGAGATTTGAAAATGACGATCGGATTGCAAACAGATTTTCGCTACATGTGCCAACCTTGAGTTGCTCATTTACTGTCTTCGAGTTCTTCGAGAAAGGAAACTGTTGTTGGCCTGACCTGTCTGATTGGGCACAACCCAATAAATTAAAACTGTTAAGGTGGCTTGTGTTGATCTGATGCTTTAGCTGTTAATTTCAGGCTGACCAAAAAATCGGTAAGGACCCCTGGATTGAATTCTACACTCACCTTAGAAAAAAAGGTCCGGAATGCCGGGATGGAGTTCTTCAGGACACTCGCTGGGATTTCTTCCGGTAAGTGATTTGACAACATCTGGAACTATGTCACACGTGATGTCGTTCAGAATCTTTTGTACAGGACCTCATGTCGCCAAGTTTTGAGAACCTGAAAATATGTAAATTCGACTGCCAGAACATTGTTGAAGAACTTTCTCAAAGCTTTTCGTTGATGCCATTGGTCTTGGTCTAAGTGCATGCATAGAACTTATATAGCTCTTCTATCAACAATGTAACGGGTGTGAGGATCAGGCTGAATCATCTGACGTCCCTGATAACAGAGCGTAGTTTCAGGTAGTGTTGCTGAATCTTTTGCATGCTGGATCTTTTGAAAATAAGGATTGTAGAGCGTTGATGTGATATCACTTTCATTGAAGAGTAAGCGATATACAAGCAAGCAAAATATATACTTGTTAAGACATTTTTCACAGGGAAGCGAAAGATTGTTTAGTTCCAGATTTGTCAAATGTTATTTCGCTATCGGTTTCGGTCACAAGCTTCTCAAATATTTTCCCCTGACCCTGAATAGCGGAGTCTTGCTAAGATGGCAACCAGGTATTTAACGATCAGATTTTTTATTTGGCAATGCCTGAGACAAACAGCTTCTTGGGTTTCTATGTGTATTACGGCAGTGGCAAGGACCTTCTCACCTATATGCGAGCAAACATGCATCTGATTGATCCGCTTCCCTTGAAGACAAAAGGCGGATCAAGTGAGTACGCAGACTCCAGAGGAAGCTTTCAGAATTTTGGTTTTGTGTTGGATGTGTAATTGATTATGAATGTTCCGAGCTCATTTTCCATCGGCACATGTCATCGGATTCACCCAGGAGAGTGTAGGTGAAGCATTTTCACCTTGTTTTCGAAAGCCATTAGTATTCCTTGTGATATTTGTTTGGGTGACATCCATTTCCTTTTGCTCATATTGACTGAACCTGAACATAGAATGTATATGGAGTTCGGCATGCTGCCTGTACGGCAGATGTGACCCTCCAGGGATGGATATGTTTGTCGATGATGTTAAGAGATTTACGTAGAAGAATTCCCTTGCGTACATAGCGTAGATGTTTTCAGTATATGCGGGTTTCGGTGGGCCACGCTAACCCTGTTACTGCAGAAACTCTGCCAGAGAGGACTATGTAATAAGATGCTGCTCGTTGAACCTTTGTTTGGGAATGTAGTGTAAAAGGGTTTGGTTTGGTCCGCTAAAAGAACATGTGGATTTTCAACCATATCTTCTAGCAACAGATAGCAGCAAAAATTGCAAAGAGATGAGCAGGTTCGTCATGTCCGATCGCATCCATTGCATACGCCATGCGATTCAGCGCACCTCGCAGTAGGTTGAGCTGGAAAGTTGGAAATTTTTGCTGTAAGTGTTTTAGTTTTGCCTCACAGATTCACTAGCAGAGCTTTATGACTTATTGCTGCATAACCGCAAGGCATGTGTGGTCTACCAGATCCAAAGCCGGACGATGTCATCGAATCGCTGGCCAATCACATGATCAGAACCGGAATCATATTCCGTGCGGACCGAGCAGTGAAAACTCCCAAACCAGGGAAGAAGCTGCTGAAATTTCCCAAGCGTCTTGAAATGCACCAGGTACAGCCTATTCCAATGGACGTCTTCTATCTTCAGAAAATTCCGTGTTTTGCTTGAAATGTGTTTTAATTCATCATCATTGCAGAGACATTGTTGTGTTGTGCTTGTGGGAACCGCTTCTTGCACAAAGTATAGACCAATATTTTGTATTCAAAATACTCAGTGCGTGCAGAATTTTTGCGCGATTTTCTTTGTGCATGGAACAGCGTCTCTAGGCTATCACAAGGCTACATATATTGGATGAGATTGCAACAGTGTTTTCAGCCAAGGTCAGTGTTGCACGTCAGGTCCCTATGTAAATGGTGATCACGATGGGATCTGGTGGCATCCCAGCATGTACCGTCTTCACAGATGAGTTTCTACATTTGTTGCTTTGATAGGCTCCCATGTTGAAATCTTTCTCAAACTATCTACAACACCTCGTGCTGTTCATGTGCGACATCGATCTGTCATTCTGTGCCTCAAAGACAGAGGCAGAGCAGCAGTTGTGGCCGGGGTGGATGTTGACGATGTGACAGGACAACTGCTTCGTGGAGGATGGGTTCTATGTATGGCGGTTTGTGCTTCCAGACTCGGTGTGGACATACCTGGGATCCGCGGGCCTGGTGGTGGTCACGATTGGATGCTGCCTGTTTCCCCTGGCACCGCACTGGGTCAAGGTACGAGACGCATTCTATTTATTGTTCAGTGCCTGGCTAGGTATTTTGGTTTTTGTGTTTTGTCTGGAGTCTCTCCCTGTAGCGCAGGTATTTCTTGTCTTGCGAGCCACAAGGGACAAACTAGTAGAGGATCAGATGTAATCACTGGCCTGTGGGTTGACAAAATCCCATCCATTCCAACATTTGTGTTCATTTGACGCAAGCACAAGCACAAGTCTGGTGGGTATGGTTTAGAAGATTGTGTTTTGGTAGATCTATCTTGTGCTTTGATCTCAACATCACAGGCTCACCGCCATGATCTGTATGGCAGTTTGTATACACCTTAGGAGGCGTTTGTTGTGTTGGCCACTTCGGAAGTGGATCCAAATTTCCTCGTCTCCAGGATGCGCGGAGAGTGTTTAGGCAATGCGCCTATTGCAGATCGTATGGAGTTTTGTCGCGGGTGTGTGAGTGGTAGTATCAATTTTTCTTATTTGTAATTTGAAACAAAAAATGAAAATTCATGGCTGGTGTGCACAGCTGGGAGTTTTGTACACCTGCCTCACCCTGCTCTGCCTCATCTTCATCATAAGTGTTGGTACGCTCCCAAGCTCTGCATTTTCCTGTCAGTATACAAATCTGCCGAGTTGACGCATTTATGAAATGCTTTATTGACCTTGATAAAACTGCTGGTGTGTTTGTGTATATGAGGTATGTGCGCATTGTTCTTTGTGACAAAGACGTCTTCAGCGTCACGCATGCGAGAGCTGTTCTCCTTGTTGTATCATGGCCAGCGCTTTCATTTGGTTGAATCCCTCCCGAGACAGCTAGTTTAGCCTGCGGTGTATGATTCAAGATGTGTGTACTGCCACAATGAGAAGTGAATGATCGGAGTATGATTGGAGGCATGCAGCTTTCCCGCAACAAGCAATGATATGTTGATTTCAATAGTACTCTGGTGTTTAGGCCAAGAACAGCGGTTGTCTGGGTGTGTTTCTGCCAATGCCGTTTGATGATCACTTGTTGTGGGCATGGCGGTGGGGCTGTGCAGTGAGAGCCATGATTTTCGGCGCAGTGTGGGTTCTGTTTGGCAAACACCTATGGGTGCTACCAAATCTCTTCTCGGATGATGTAAGAGCCTGTTGACGATAATCATCATTTAGTTGTTAGTTACTCATTTGCAGCATTCAGATCCGTTTGACATATTTGTTCTGTTTGCAACATTCAAACAATGTTATGTTTGCAACGCGCAAATTGCTGGTTTCTATGCTCGGACGTACCCGAAGCAATGGAATTGATATCACATTGATTAGATGTTTCCTTCAAATATTCAGAACAAGGACTGTTGCCAACAAGTACTGTATGTGCGGCAAGCCGCGTCCATGGTTTCACTGTTCAACTCCATGGTGGGCGCATTCTCTGTTGTGCAGAGCGTGTTCGCTGCGGTGTACACAGAAATACCTTTTTCAAAAATGAATAACCCAGCAATCTGTTTCAATAGGTGATTGTGCTGAAATCCACTTCATCTTCAACAAAAACTTGAGTGTGTACCCTCATTTACAAACAATACACTGACAAACCGGATCCTTGTTCGCCGGGAAATAAGTAATCTTGCTTGGCGTCTTCATGGCGCGTGGAAGCATTCCAGGAAGTAGGTGTGAACTGTTCTGATGTACAGATGCTTGTTGCATCCAATCCACAGGTTGGCATAACAGAGGCTCTGGTCCCCTGGTATGAGTTTGAGGAGGACGCAGCGAAAAAAGCTGGACAGGAGATGCCTAAGCCCCCATCCTTGTTGTCACGGCTAGTGGCAGCTGCCGCTACAGCTTGCACGCTGTACTGCCTATACACCTACTCTCCAGAGACTGATGAGATGAGGGCAATGGCTCGCACGTCGCACAAGAGCATTTTGGAGATGCTGGTGCGGCATGGTTTTCATTTGTTGTCAAATGGTTGCACAAGGGTGGAGCTCGAAAGGTTGCTGTTCAGGAATCACAGTTGTGTTTGTTGGCATGATGCGGGCAAGAAGGGATTTTATTTGGGTATTGCGTCGTCCATGTGAACATATGGGGAAACAGTGATGGTCAATATTATGATGCTCGTCTGTTGAGGCAGGGAACGCTTGTGAAAAGCGTCCACACAGACAACGTCGTCCCATAGTGCTATCCACACCAATTGATATCATCAAGAACACCTACACACTCAACTACGCGCTTGAGGTTATATTATGCGCTTCATCCGATTGATGCATGCGTTGTCGTTTCCATGTCAAGTTTTTGTTTGTACTGCAAAATAGTTCCGATGTTATATGGTAGCTATGTTTGCAAACCAAAGCATTTCGAGTTGCTCCGTGAACTCTGAGGATAAATTCAAACTTTGGAAGAAACTTATGCCCAACCATGCCAGTGCTTGTCTAGGTGAAATGAAGCATCTCGACTCATGGGATCTTTTTTATTTCCTTAATTTGCTGCGAATTGACGGATGTTGGGTCTCCATTTATATCCATTTCGGCAGCGTGATTTCTCAAGTCATCATGTGTGTATTACTGTCAGGACCTGTACGAGGCACCAAAGCAGATTGGAGGCAACGTCACCAACACAACGGACATCAGTAACGCTACAGGTTCTGATTCCCCTGAGCCGCAAGAAGAATTCATGGACCCAAGTTCCACTGTAAGTTCGCCTGCTGACGACATGGATGATGCAGCCCTTGAAGACGAGGACGCGCACATAGATCATTTGTTGGACGGACTTGAGCCAGAAGAAGAGGAAGACGCGAAGGAGGAGTCGTGATGAAAAAATGTACGTACTGTGAATTCAACGGGACGTTGCGAAACATTGATGCCTTAACTCTTGAGGGATGCCTGTTGAAAAAGTTTGTGTGGGTTTAGACAACGTCTTGACTTCGATGGTGTATAGGCAGTGAGCTGGATATAGGAACCTTTTGAAACCCTGTGTTGTCATGTATACACCATCAATTTCTAAATGTGAGCTCGTGTAAACATGCATACAACGATACTGCAAACTCAGGATATGGGAGCTTAATGTACATATGGACACTATAGCCGTATGATGGTGAGGTGTGAAAGATATGATAGTAGCGTATTATATTCGGCACGTGTGAGTGAGAGTACTTAGGATGATTGAGTATTCTATGTATCTACGATATGCAGTGTGCGTAATTTGTTACGATGTATATATTTCATGAAATTATGTACACCACGCAGGATGGTATAAAAACAGACACTGTATGGTCGTCGTGGCAGGCAACGTGAGCGATGGTGAAAATCCCTAACTTGAAGCTGACAACCTGGTGTTCCACCTCTCAAAAGCATGGATTTCTACATTGTATTCATATTCATATGAAATAACTGCACACATTATGTGGATAAACCATTTTTCGGGACAATGTTAAGACATTGTTCATCATTGCTAGGTATACAAGCACACTTCAAGAGGATGTTGGGATAATTCCGTGCGGTTTTAGCTTGGGGTGGACATACCAAGGTCATAGTAGCAAATGATTTGATCTAGTTAGATTCGCTTGCGCAATCAGCTATTGAAAAATGAAATTACAACGTAACAGTGAGTTGGCGAGATTCTTTTTTGCAACATGCTATTCACATGCACAGATGACTTGTGACAGTGGAAGACTTACAAATCCGCGAACAGCAGATATAAACCAGCCCATTTCACTGACACAGTCGAGATCACTATGGATTGTGAGTGAAAATCCGCATTTTTCTCAGGGGATGTGTGCGATTACTTGGTTGTCGTAATGATGCGATGACGCCACCTAATCGTGTGTACATCACACCGTTTCAATGCTAGATAAATCCCAACACAAGGGTACGTCCTCGATTTGAGCAGATAGTTTCAATTTGCAACGAGTATTTTACGCGTAAGGGCCTTAGCAACGTTGGGCTATGCGATATGCGATATCATGCCTCCATGCAGTCCAGAGGGGCTACACTCTTGGCAATGCAAGGCTTATTGCATATCCGCGTACATGATGCTTATGATAACTTTCATGCAGGATGAAGCAATACTATTGCTAACACCGACATTGCTCGGCACATCCCTTCCGCCCTGGCAGCATGATGTAAACCCAACCACTGGTGTGGCTAGCGGTGAAATTCACCATGTCTCCACAATGAACAAAAGGCACCTCGCGCCACAATATTACGCCTGTCAGTGCACAAGACGAGCATAGTGGTGAGAAAGTAAAATAATATGTGGCCTATATGAGGAATCAGAATTCCAGTAACAATCTGGGATGCTGCAAGCTGACATTCTTGAACATACATTTGCTCAAATCCTCGGCCATACATAAACATGCAGGCCTTACGCACAGGATCAAACTGAAGTTAATTCTCACAACGTTTCAGCTTCAAATCAACGTGCAAATGTGAGTGTGTCGTTTGTGCACGCATTCGGGTAGGTTCATGTCATTGTGCATACAGGTTTTGATAGCTGTCTTGTGTTGCGGTATATATACCAGGACAAACCCCCTTACTCAAAGTGGGGGAAAGTCGTGTAAATCGATTAATTCGAACACTGCATAATGCAAACCGGATGTACATGTGGTATTGGAGCTCTGGCTCATGATGCATCATCGCCTTTGGTCTGTAGAATGTAGAAATATGAAAGCCTATATATCTCCCCAATCGGGGGCTTTGATTTTGATCCTTTAGGACACATCTTACAGGATCTTGACTTTGCGTCTGCAGATATGTGG
>NHOP01000361.1:0-15983 GCA_018697155.1 Pyramimonas parkeae | reverse complement strand
GAGCTGGCGTGCATGCGTGTGTAAGCTGGCTAGAGTACCTCCCCCCACTTCACAGGAGGCCGTGTCGGAGGGTGACGAGGCGCCTGCCTTGGTCTTTGTGGCGAACCCACCCGCTGCTGTGGGTGCGTGCAATCACCCTTCCTCATTGCATCTTGTTCCAGCTCATCGTTGGCTTGTGCGGTAAACTGAACAGAGTCTGCAGAAATATTCAATTTTCTGCTCAGCAGACCATTTGTGATTAGATATCAACTTTGGACCTCACTGACAAGAAGATTGTGTGAGACAAACACGACTGTATGTCAACATACGACCTGCTTCAACTTGGGGTTATTCCGTTGTAATTTCACATGGAAACCTACAGAGAGCCGTGTAGCAATTATGTTACAATATCGATGCATTTGTAGTGCAGGATCAATACTCCCAATGCATCTAGCCCTCGCATAGACCAAAGCGCTCCAAGCGAGTGAATGTTACCGCACATTGGCAAGGGCTTGTGTCTTCGTATTCCAAGGTGGTTTAATATCATGTCACGCATATACAATCGTGCGCCTCCCATACCATGCATTAATGAAGAGTGCCTTCTCTACCCTAGGCATTGGCAGCTGCTTCGTAAACGGATGCTAGTCTAAAATTTCTGTCCCACTTCTCATATTTCACGCACCTCTATTACTCTTGCTACGTTGCTCTCGGTTCAAATAAGTGTCCTCCTCTACTGAGCTGCCGGATGCATGGTGATTGTAAGGCAAAAGGAGTAATCGCTTGCACATCGATGGTGATCTGCCAGTTCGTTACGCAAAACTTAATGTAGTCGGTCACCATTGTTCGCGTTCATACTTCCGATGCTAGCCGGAATACTCATCTTCGGGACCATAATTCTACAACGAGATCGTAAGTCGCCCCAATCGCTCAGCTCCACCTGTTACTGTAATGGCCAATCAGAGACATTAATGCCAGTGAACAATGTAAGAGATCACCCTCATATAGCGCCGATGTGCCATGCAACGCAGACTACCCAAGCATGCCATATGTTTTGCTGCTGGCCCGGCTGACCCTGTTTGTGGAGATGAGCATGGTGCCCTCCATGGCTGAAAAACTCGGGCTGCTGCATGCTGATGCGGGCGAGGAGCGTGTTTGGGTCCCCACGGAAATGGCGCGCGTCTTGCACTGCACGGCGGGGCGCCTGGTGGCGGCGTACGTCGAGTCGCAGGCGAGGACGCATATTTTCTTTCGGAGAAGGATTGTCCCTACAAGGTTCAACCTTCCAATATCGGGGTGGAGTGCGTGTTGCAGATCGCAATGAAGGTTTCTGACGGAGAACATTAGCGATGAATGAGCGAGAATCTATCCATGCAACAACGTTTTTGAATCGAACGTGGTTTCTTGCAATTCATGTAGCACCACGTCCAGCCAATCTGGTACACAACCAGACTTGCCAGTCAGCATGGCCCACCATCAGTGGAGGCAGTCACCTCCCACCACTGCTGAGTGTTGAGTATAAGAACGGAGCCATTCCAACTATGGCATGCTGTGTGATCATGCCAACGCTGTCTTGTTGCGGCCCCCAACTACTTTCGTTGTAGTGTGAAAAGACCAGCAAGCCTTCACGAAGCACTGATGATGAGGTGCATCGGCCTCGAAATGGAAATTGCGCAACTGGCACCCAAGCACAGTCCGAAATATAGGTGACTATTGTTTCCCTCGAGAAGTGCGGCATGAGGTGAGGAACCATCTGGAGCGTACTGGTGTTGAGAGTGGGTATCACCCTGACATGCTTATTCAAGGCTGGATTTAGAGTGTATAGCTCTGAGCGCTCTTTTTACATAAACACTCGTCAGTTTGTGTAGACTACATGCCCTGGAAGATCCTGATTGATGTTTTGCTTTGCTGCGCTGATGCCCCAAGTCTTCAGTTTGCGAACTGAGTCTCACTCCTTCGGCCAGCAGTAGACCACCATGGAGATGAACTGCATGGGCCATTACCGATCCCAAGCCCCGATCTGCTGTCTGAACAATAGCTGTAGGCTGAAGGTATGAAGAGAGATGTCGTTTGTTCAGGGACATAAGCTCGCACACATGGTGAAGCAGAGCTTTACTACTTGCAACTGGCAGCGCATGAAGGAACCCCGCGCCGTCCGCATGGTTATTGGCATGCTCATAGAGGTGAGCATCGTGAGTCTGCCCTGTGAACGATCAGATCACCTTACCATCACATGATCCATGACACTAGTGCTAGTGGTGCTTGCATGTCCCGAGATTCTGGGATGATAAGTTCCTTATGAACATGTGTCCTGATACATACAACACGTACCATCAGACGCGTGTGCGCAGTACTTGAGGTTGAAATGTGCCAGTACCGGATCTGAAATTTGCGTCGTCATCGGTGATAATGACGATAATAATGATGATCGTCTTAAGAATAGTGATAATGATGATGAGGATAATAATGATGATAATGAAATAATTATGACAAGAATAACACGAATATTAGTGAACCCCCGGCACAAGGGGGGTTGGTTGAGGGGCGGAATATATCCCCCCGCCCCCCAGCCACGGGCGCTGCAAATGTGCTTACAGGGCTATGTGGGGATGCGCTTTCCAGGAGCTCACGAGCATGGGCAAAGAGGTGGAGCAACTGATAGCTGACCAACCTGCGCAGGAGGGCTCTACAACAGATACCCCTAGCCAGGCCTTGGATGGTGAGAACAGCCGCTCTTCGCATGTTACTTTGTACTTGCAATGGTGTGTTGTTTGCGGCGCTTTTCTCATTTATAGGAATTACAATTCCTATGAATGGGAAACATCTTGCCCTTGTTTTATTTTGTGACTCTTCCGCTATGATTGTTGTGGAAACTACTGAAGAGCAGTGGATATGCTTTCGGTGATCAGGAATGTTTTGCTCGCGGATGCAAAAAAATGATCCTGCGTAGTGAGACATGGGAATTCCTCAGGTACAATTTATCCCCAGGTGGCGGCACTTTTCAAAGGCAACAATGGGGACAGTATAGCTTTGTTCACTCGAAGCAGCATATTGATGGCTGTAGTGAAATCGGCATTGAAGGCCATGCTGGAGAGTGTACGCGACCAGACCATGGGACGCGCAGGCTTCCAACAGGTGCAGTTGGATTTGTACTTCCTACGCACCAACTTGGCACCGTTCGTTGATGATATGGTGAGTGCCCTTATTCAGAAAATTGCTGGTGATATATGATTTTCGGGACAGTTTTCAGTCGCAGGGCATGTACACTATCACTGTTGATTGACGTTTTAATGCATATAAATGATTGAACATGCAGTCAGGCTATCTTCTTGGAACCCCTACGAACATTTGCAATGTGTAAACATGGATATGCACAACATCCTGTTTTGGTTTACATTCCGTAGGACATCATCTGCCTATACGATTATCGTGTTTTTTTTTTTTTCGAATACGTTCCTGCATGTGCGCGCTCTTCTGGTCAACCAAAGTTTCATGATGCTATTTAGCATGTGTTGTAATATGTTCACGTTTGCCTGTACTCTTGAAATCAATCTGTTGACACAAATAGTGTGTGCTCAATGTCGGTGTTGGCAGAGTGTAGTATCCAAACTTTTGAGCTCCATTGATCAAGCAGCGGAAGACCGCAGTCAGGACCCTACTCCAATGGAGTGTAGTGTCATGGATCGTATCATAAATTCCGGGAGCAACATCAAATGATAATTTTCTGGATCCGGGAGTTGTATAAAATGGAATGTGAAAAGCTATGGAGCATGAAAATGTACAAGGATCTTGTTTGTCGTAGGAGCTCGTCGAGACCCTGGATCACGCTGAAAATTCGATTCGCCACTCTTGGCATTGGTTTCGTTCAAACAAAAAAAATGATTTAAGAAATGCTGTGTGCGCGTGAAGACAATGCGCCTACATGTAAGGGCAACATGTGTGCACTTTGTGAGAAGCCATGTCAATCGAGTCACATTCTAAATTCCACTGCCATGACATGAATCTCTGAAATGTTGCCAAGTGTTTCCTCACACAGCAGAGCATCAGGGGAATCTCGTACAGCGTCATTCTCCAACCGTTGCTTGTGCGCATGAAACGCACTTGGCCGTAGTAATGTCGATTTCGTATACATGAGCTCTGCTTTTATTCTTTTTTTACCTGTCCAGAAGAGCTGTCGTGCATTGCATCCAAGACCCTCGGTTCTTAACTCGTGTCAAGCGAACACCATTAGGAAATCAAGCATGCACTTTAACCCAAGAGAACAAGGACATGAACGATACTCGAATGGAGTATGCTAGAAAGTCTGTGTATGTTAATGCATCAATTTCATGTTCATGAATTTGCAACCCGCTCTTAACTATATTTGAAGATGTATACAAGTATATAAAAATCGATAACACAACTGCACGTAGAATTACACAACAACCTTACCAAGTGTTGATAGCGATGCAAGCTAAACGACAGAACATTAACTGAAAGCCTTCAGTGTTCGTGGGCACATGGGATTAGTCAGACACCCCACAGCGCATCATACACATGTTGCAATCTATGAACATGAGCATCATTGTCAGATTATTCCAATCATGCGCACACATTCACTTTAAACAGATAAGGGACTGTCTGCAGTGTTTTACAATCCGTCGGTTACTATTCGAATGCTCTGGCTTATTTGAAGGGGCTCTTGTTTAATTCGTCGATGACCAGCATATTGTAATGTGAAGATTGTGCGCATATCGCACCACACGCATAATAGGAAAGTTCTTGAATTCGCATGCGCGTGGTATGCAAACGTACATGCATCACTATATCGATCACATTATTTCTCTCTTGGGCTCTATTTTCATGTAGCGCAATGGGACAGTTGTGGATGACAAATGACAACCAAACGACGACAACAGACACTTCTAGAGCATCACGCAGTCTCTTGGCGCATTTTTAATCAATTGCTGTGATGCTCCACTAACTTCTCTCGTGAAAATTGGGAAAAGTGTAGCATGGAGGCTAGTGAATCACGCTGTAACGTCCTGAAGAGACTTATCAGCGTGGATCTAGTATGGAGCTGGCGCATTAGGGTCATTCAAGAGCTCCGGGTCAATGCCTTCCAACGCCATTCTATTCTTCACAGCCTGCAGGATACCCAGGTCATTAGCTGCTCAGTAAATTCAAATTATTGCTATATTGGGATCAGGTGAACGAGGACATGTCTGGTAGGTAAATTTGAGAGTAGATTAGCCCAAAAAAAAAGCGGGACCTACACCACACGTTACAAATGTGACTCAACAAGGGAAGGCGTCATGATCACATACCTGTGCTGGAACTCCCATGCGCTCCATGCGAAAGAACTTTGCAAAATCCTCATGGTCTTTTACCTGCAGCACAACACCAAAAAGGGCACTTGCTGAATCTTGGATTCAAGACACAAGCTGGCTAAATAAACAAAATCAAACCGTCATAAACAATAAAGATTGAAATATGTGGGCCTGTTGAAATATTTGCTGTATAAGTGTATTGAACAGCTTGACACTCTTAAGCATGCACGATAGAAGGCGCAATTTTGAGCTGAAAACGCAGAAGATTGTGGTTTTAACAGTATGGCAGTGATCACTGTCAGGTAGTGCTATGAATAGCAATTGGCATTGCGGGTTTCAGTTTCTCAACGAAAAAAATTGTCGGTTGTTCATTACAATAGACGATTCCTTGAATTTCCCTTTGACGCACCTTCACAAAGTCAGCAACATCTTCCACGCTACACGGACAAGCGATCCATCAAAAACACACATATCAGCGCATGCATGGCAAATCAGTTGCACAATGGCGCAAGCACACTAAGTGGTTATTGTTGTCAGCATCATCTCCCTTCAACAAAAGCACATGCATGATCTGTGTTCAAACAAATATGCAAGCGAACATCACGAGCGCCAGTGGTGCAAAAGCCGCCTTGATGAAAAGCATGATCGAATCTGTCCCGTTTGAAAACATGCAATTCAACCCTTGTCTTTATTTCAAACCTAACTCTGCACTTGCGAGCATTCTCACGCATGAAATGGACTATACACACTTAAACATATAGAATTCTGGCAAAGCAGGCTTCAGTTCATGCGTGCCAACCAAATAGAGGTATGAATTGCAAGACACGCACGGCGGCTGTGCTTCCTCAGGTGTTTTGAGATCTAGATCAGGAGGCGGAGGTGGCGCGCCAGCATCATGCCCTGGACTGGATGGATGAGCTGGCGGTCCGATTGATGATGTGGTGGAATCGGGCGCAGTGATAGCAGGGGCCCCGCCAGCTGGCGGACTGGCTGCAGGCGCCGGTTGGAGAGTGGGCCTCACATCCAGGATGTCCACGCTGCGAGCCAGGAACACCCATACGCTCTCAGCGATGCAACCCGAACATTTCGATTGAGCACCTCATAGCAGGTGCCCACAGTAGCTAGCTGGCCCGGCCCGGTATGCATCGTTGATCAAACGGCTGGCATGTTTCAAGGTGCTCAATGTCATAGATTAAACATCGCGAACACACCAAGTCCAAGCGGAAAGGCTGAGTCATGGTAGACGATGCAAACTCCCGATTAACATGCAAGCTGTCAGTAAGAGATGAGTTGCAAGTATGATTGATACACTAATTCTAGGGGATAATTTCTTGGTGCCTTCGATCGCAGGGTTTGCCCCTTCACGCTGGAATACGCCTAAGGGGGCAGTATCAAATTTGTAACAAGGTATGGCTTTGTCGCGATGGTGGCATATGGAGAAGCCCCAGCAACGGAGCAACCGCGCAAGCAGCGAACTTTGGAAGCCACGTGCGTGCTCGCTCAGAATCTTGGGCCTGGCTACGGGAAACTGCTTCATGAATGCGAAATGCAAGGGGAGCTCCTGCAAGGCATGCTTGCATGACTTGTGATACAAGGAAGTTGGGGAGAGCAGCCCTACCTCGATTTTCAGATCATAACCTATACAGCAACTGCATACACAACACCCTGACGCAAATACAACTTTTTAAGTTTCACAGTTCATGCACCCGCAGCACGCACACACGGATGATGCTCGAAACGTGCCAGATGGGGCCCTAGAGCACCGAGCTCGCCTTAGAGAATGTGCTCATGCACACCTTCAAAGAGGGTATTGGCCTGGGCTCACCTGCTCAGCTTGGACTCCAGCAGTTGAAGCTGGATGTCCACGCGCTTGATGCTTCTGTGGCATCCACAGCGCCCCTCCACACGCCGAAGACACCATGCGTCAGACACCTCCCCCAACATACAGTACATGGTAGAAACGAGCACCACTAGAATTGTGAATATCATGATAATGGACTCGGGATTCAGTACCAGCTGTGGTAACAACAAGCAACTCCTACCTGGCCGGCGTTGCCCGCCCCAAACAATGTCCTTTGACTTCAAACACCAATACTTTGAGAAGGGTTCGAGCCTCCTCTGGAAGGACAACAGTCCAGCCTCGCGTCAATGTACACATTGATCGGTATAGGAGTACATCCTGCTTAGCAACAACGGGAAAGGAGAATATCACGAAACAAACTCAAAAGAATACACACCTATGCATTCAAAATCTCAAAACTCGCAGGATACAAAATTGAAATAACTCTGGGTTGAAAAGGATCGTTGAACCAATCGCTTAGATGTAGAGGCTGGCCGGCTACCCGGAGAGACGACTGCTGCATAATTGAGAATCCGCTTATGGCCTGGTGCTGCTCCACGATTGTTTGCTGAGGAATACGCGCTCCAGTAACCAATCATGTTCGAACAATCAAACAATACTAGAGGCAATTGACTGACAAACTTCAGCTTTCCAGCTTGCACGTGTATACTCGATTCCAGTAGAGGCTCTCGGATACTATAGCATCCTGCTGGATGCGAGTAGGAATCACAGCTTAAGGCCATCTCGGTTGTGTGCACTGTACATGTAAATGAATTCGATAGGCAAGCTAGCGGTCGACTTGGCGAAAGGTTGCAGATTCAAATGCAGACACAGCGGTCCTGTTCCAAAAACACGCAAGATACTTTACACATGATAAAAACAAGTCCAGGGCATGAAAGCTTCGACAAACAGCGCCGACTACTCTCGCAGCTGAAAAACATCGAGGCAGATTAAAATTATAGCAATTCGCACTCCGGAATGCTTGATCCTTGTACATCGCGGCTCCGAGGATGGACAACGCAACGGTGCGTGATGTGGGTGGACGCGGTGGCTTGCTTCGAAACAACATGAACCTCCAGTGTGTCACCTCAGCTCTGGGCAACAATCGCACCTGTCCACCGACTCCAGCTTGCGTTCGCACAGCGCGGAGAAGCGGTTAATCATTCCCGTGGTCTGTACGATGAAAGTGTTGATCTGCACACATGCCCGGGCAAACCCTAAGGATTTTAGGAGAGCGCGCACCAGTGCATGGCCGCCCTCACAGGAAGGGTCGTGAGGCGAGTGAGGCGGCGGATACCAGCCAATAGCACAAACAGCTGATTGATTTGTGAGCCGACATGACGCCAATGTTTGGTACACAGGACTTTGCTTACGAAAACAAAAGGAAAGGCCCAGAAACAGCCATTGTACGTAAGTGATGTGAGACGACACAGACGGACGGCACTAGCGCAATCAGGCAAGAGTACCTTTTGTATACTTTTGCTTTTGGTTTGGAAGTCATGCGCGCGGACGACACGAAACACGGCGCTTGATGCGTCGCAAAATCTGATGTCACATATTTCAGTGGACAGTTTGACCCTGCATGGTTTTGGGTCCTTCGAACAAGCTGCCTCTTAACTGGCTCTCAATGGACAATAAGAGTGCCAATCTAACGTCTTCATTCACACTGAAAAAGGAGTTAAGGAGTTGCCTTGTGATTCAGCACAACTCGCCTGTTCACTCGCATAACATGGTTCCTTGGAAATGGGTTGGGCAAACAGTATATATTCACATTTCAAACTACAATCAAACTACAGCAATGCCGGCGCATATCATCACTAGAAAATAAAGTGTTATGTGGACAGGGCGGCATGCATGGTATTGAGAAGGAATACTGATGGACAGTGCATGTGCTCAGCTAATAGAACTTCACCAATTGAGAGCGCGCCTTGTTTGATCCCCTATTGGATGCCTGCACTCTTCAGGGGGGGAGTCGTTGTACGCTATGAGCTGCAGGTACATAGTACACTCATAGACAAGACCCTTGCCAGAAGGGCGGGAAGCAATGTCCTTGAAAATAGCAAAGCCCTGTACTAGTTGGCCACTCGCAATAATCCAACCGCGCTCAACATATCCATGCAAATCGGTGTACTAGGTGAACCACATGTAGCGTAGAATCCAAAGAGACATATTGTCGTCGAAATCCTGGTGATCTTTGCACATCCATATGGAACTAGCACGACCTTTGTTTCATACACACTCGGTAGGTAAGCTCTGGTTGTTCAAACATGACCGATATTGTTGGTGCATAGTTGTGTAGAACCCCGTTGGCCCGAGTTGACACATGTTCCCGTCGAGTGGGCAAAGATCATTTCCTAAGACATAAAATATTTCCTAGTTGTACACATACACATAGTCATGCGCGGTACAATTGTCAGGACTATTTGTGGCAATCACGCCCCAGGGGGGGGGGGGTCGCACCAGCACGAGCGTCTTCTGGTCGGGCACCGCGGGGAGCGAGGCCTCAAAGTCGTCGCGAAGGAGGTGGTCGACAGCGCCGCGCCCCCCACCCATATTTCCACTCTCCAACCAACCTAGCCTCACCTCACCAACTAATTCGGCTCTCTGCAGAATGCCACAGGAGCTATGTGGTCTTGTTGGCCTGAATGACTAACTTTTTCTCTCCTCTGCAAATACAGTCCAGAGAAGCCTTGTGTTTGATCGTACAATGGGCACGAGTCCAGCCACCAGTCTCACGATGCGTACGCTCGTGGTGGGGTTCGCTGCCAACGCAAAAGTTGGTTGAGATGATGACATTCGTTGAAATCTCAGTACACGATTTTCAGGCCTGGGCATTTGAGTTCTCCTTGCACACTTGTGCTTTCAGCATTGCAGATCTTGGTTACCAACATCATTTCGAAGAGTTCTGTTGGCAGAACGATTCAACAGAAAAGCCTGCCCAAATAAAGAAGAACCAGTGCTGAAAGATACAACACATTGCAGATTATATTGAAGGTGGCTGCATGATATAAGATTAGGGGTTTGGATGTATCATTTAGGGATTACACGTGCTTGCCGGGGAAGTATCTTGGATGAGTACTTTAAAACCACTTGCAATGCAGAGCCCCATACACAACCGTAGGTCCACTATACGCCATCCCTTTTCAGAGCAATTCTTATTGAGATCAGTTGTCCTTGCGTGATTCCTGTAGTCAACAAATACTGATAGCTGTTTCTCCTTCCACAAATAGCTGATTTGAACAAGTAGTATTAACCACCACTCCGACACAAAAATCGGGACACCCAATCGGGGCACAGTAAGCCGTGGTTCTGCTTGCAGTCTAGCCTAGCTTTAATTTGTTGTGAGAGGCTTGCGCAGGCAGCTATTAAATGATGTATAGATTTTCACGAGAACATCATTTATACATGTTTACGGCACAGACACTGTCTACTGCAGCGATGGCATTCGTTGCTTTGCTCTCAGCTTCTCAGCCCTAAATGCGTGACCTACGTTGAATAGCGAGATGCTAAAATGGTGAACCTTGCACCAAAACACAACTACACATCACGATTTCAAGCGCATTAAGTGCGTTCCGTTCACATCAAATGAGCATCTGGGCTGCATGAGAGGGGAATCAAGTCGAGAATGTGTTTGTGCTGATTCATCAGGTACGCATGCGGCAGACAATGCTGTGTCACTTCTGATTCGCTCACACTCCGCGGTTCTGCGGCCATGAACCGAAAATGCTAAACTGAGCTGTATATTTCTTGCTGGACACTCTTCTCTGTCGAGCTTCCACACATGCAAAACATTATGAAATACAACTTGCAAGGGAATGCCCCGCATAAAGTGGCACGCACGATAAGTTGGCCCTCAATATACGCGCCACGTGCGAGTTGTCTCGGAGAACAGCCTTGCTCACTCGTACCAGCAAGCAGCGGCAAGTGATGGTTGCCTGGTCCTCGGGTAGTCCGATCCCGAGCGCGTGTGGAACAGGCACCTTACAGTAGCGAGTGCTGTAGAAGGGTGTGGGTTGAAGCTCATGTACACAACATACTCGCTTCCAACAGAAGCACTCGAGATAACAAGAACAAAAGCCGCAAAAAGCGGAAGCACTATTGAATACAAGAACAAGGGCCGGAAGGTAGCGAGTGTTTTAGAAGGGTCTGTGTTGAGCCTCGTTTACACAGCTATGCGTATGAGCCTCATATCACGCTCGCTTCCGCCAGAAGCACTCAGTGTTACAGGAACAGGGACCGCAAAGTAACGAGTGTAGCAGAAAGGGGTGGGTTGAAGCTCGAGTAAACAACATGCTCGCTACCAACAGAAGCACTCAAGATTCCAAGAACAAGGGCCGCTATGCAGCGAGTGTTGTGGAAGGATGCGAGTTAAGGCTCATGTATGTACACAGCATGCTCGACCAACAAAAGCACCCAGGATCACGGCGAGCTGGAGTGCAAACTTCGAAGAGCACTCCCAACTTTCCAACTTTCACCCGGAAAGGCGGAACACTGGACGAAACACCCAGGCGTGGAGATCATGGGACAAGGCGGCCTTTTCCTTTAGGAAATCAATTGCCATCTCCCAAGTGAGCCGATGCAAGGCGTGGTGAACACGGCTGTGCTGGATATAGACCACATATTTCAATATTCCAGAATGAATCGTTGCCTTTCTCCACACATGACACTCTGGTGGTTGGAGAAAGGCCGTCTAACGAGAGTCGAGGTATGATGACATCCAAAAACTAAAAATCCATATAACGAGTTCTCAATTCAAACGAACCATGCGTTAGAGGGCTTCGGCCTGGCAACCGCAGAGGATGGTTGGATACACTGACATGAAATCTCTGACGAAGTACCTGCACAATCTCTGATTTTTTCCCTGGAGGCTGGTAGTGTTCGTACATGCCAACGGGAAAGAAAGGTCTCCATATATAATTCTATGATCGAATCATGGCGAATAAGTAAGTGTACGCATTAATGATCTCTATGCTTGGTTGTGGCTTAGGAACTGCATAGGAGGATCTCTGCAAATGACACCGAGGTGACTGCTTCCCTGACACGAGGACTAGTATCTTGCCTTCTCTCTGGGCCATCCTGGCTGATAAACATTTCTAATTGGCGAATGATAATGCCAATGGCCTAAACAAGCTCCATGAGATAAGGTGGTTTGAAAGTTTCTCAACTTATTCCAGGGCTCCATGAGTGGCCGTGGCCTGGCCAGTGCATGGGAGGATCTCAAAGTGACAAGACAGTACAAGTAAATCGGTACATAGTGAATTCCATCTGGCCGCCTCTCAAGCTCACGTTCTTCCCCGCAAGCCCAACTCCTTTAGCCCACCAGGGCGGGTTCACGTGCTCGAGACCAATTTGGAAACATCGCCCCAGCGCTTCGTGGATTCATATCTACCGCGTCTGATCAGCTAAGTGCGAGGTTAGATCTCACATTTATGTTTCCGCAGACAATGCAAATCTTCGATATGTTTATGCTTTTGGATGTTTACACTTATATGATTAGGCAAAACAGGAGCTCGCTTGCACCTCTGTAGCACTACGAATAAGTGTGATCGCAAAGGGTGTACCGAGTTGACACCACGAAACTTCGTGGTGTGTCCCGTTAGAATGAAAATGAACCGATTGCAGGCTTGGCATGTGATGTACCTAGTTCCTGTGGACCAAGGCGCGAAATTACTGCAGGCGGATCTCTGTCTTGATGTGAACCCAATAGCCTCACTTGCCCCCTGTAGCAAACTTGAGGCACGGTGTTCGTCGGTAAGGTTTTGTTGTGCAAAAACATAGGCTGCCCCAAGTGCCCTCAAGGGAGATTACAGGATCCTTCAAATTCCCTGGGTCTATTGAGTTTTTGGGGAACGGAAGTTGTTCAGGTGTTCGGGAACAACACATAATCAACATGAATGGGAACGTACTTTACCATTAAATTCAACAATGCCAATTGACAGGTGCTTTTGATGTGGCTGGATCACAGGAATGCATGTTGTGGTTCTCAGCGATTTCGTTAATGTTCAGCTGAAAACAGAAGAACTAGGAAGAACAAGATATTCATATCACATGCAGAAAACCCAGTGCCCGTTGAAATGGAATATTTCCATATATTCAAAATGAATCTTCGAGTTCAAAGTGCCCAATGGAGAATGCTTGTTTCGACATGGGTGTGGACCGAAACATGCTTTTTCGGAAACTTTAATTTTAACGTCGTTCACGCAGTACATGTACAAAATATATTACATCTCACCTTGCTGTGTTCCCAGGATATCCAAATGATGTAGTTCTTTGTGCCGAGTCATCCACACTTTTTGCATACGATTCAAACACTAAATATGAGTTTGGTTGTTGTGTGGGAGCAGGACTGAATTGGGCGAGAGTTCTCAAAATGGGTGTTCGAATCCGATTAGCTCGATTTGGGTGCAAGCATTTGCCCTTTTATCGCATATTCGTAGCAGACGCGCGAGCTCCACGTGACGGCAAGCATTTGGAAGTGGTTGGGACATATGACCCCATCCCTCGTACGCACCAGACGCTTTCTTGGCATTGTTTTTCCCTGCATATGATTGATGCACTCGAGATGCCAAAACATATTTGGAAGCAGCAACAATCAGCTCAAGACCGCAGGGCGAATTGTGTTCAGAGTCAGGCGCTTGTTGAAATCAGGCATCTTCACTGCGTGTCGTGTTGCTTGTTCTCCAGAGCCGTCCAGCAGTTGGCACACAACATTGAGGAACATAATACGCTAATACCGCCAGGATCAACCGCTTTTGTCCAGAGACTCGGGCCTAGATACTGACCTCCAGATGATTTAAGCTGGCACAGGGTCGCTTTGAGTAATTTTGCAAACTAGTGGCCATTTTGATCTTACCCCTTATTGTGTCTTACATGAAGGACCCTGATTGTGGGAAACACAGAGCGCGACGGGAACAAACACGTCGCCTTGAATGTGGAGCGTATCCAGTATGTCCCTTCCATACTTTTCTTGAATCCAACGCTTCCATACTTTTTGAGGAAACATAGGGTTGGTGCTTTTCTTGTATATGTCCCTGGTACAGGTTTGGTTCCAATGAAGGAAATGGCTCTGCTTATAACCTGGAGTTCCAAAGTCGCCACAGAAGCTGCTGCAGCTTTCTGTACATGTAATCCTTATTCATATCGCTACGGTTGCTATGAAAGGATTCCGAACCTCCTGTTTGTCTAACATTCTAAAGTGAAAGCTCTACGTTCATTGTTTATTGAATTAATTGTCATTCAATTACGTTTCGTGAGGGTGCTGGTACATGCAAAGTTTGATCTTGATCGGTTTTCAGGTACTGGATGTCTGTGGGAGCACAACCCAGTGAGCGAGTTGCAAAGATTCTAGGTCAGGCAGGTGTACTGCCCAAGCCTCCTCGGCGCGGACCCAAGCAGAACCCTCAACAATAACTGTTCCATCAAAAGTCATGAGCCACTTTCACAGCGATGAAATTGATGGAGAGGAACAATAAACATCACCAACATGGTTTCTTTGATTTGTTTGCGACGTCTAAATTTGATGTAGTTGAGCGACAGAATACAGAAATGGCATCCACAGGTGGTGCAATTAAAATCAGAGCGTGTTGGTGCTTTCAACATACAGAACAAAGTACACACATGCATGCATGGTGCCGGTGGCCAAGGACCGAGTGTCACCAAGTATGTGCGTATGAAGTAATTTCTCATGAAGATGATGCCTAATCTTATGGCGTACCCTGTATGTTGGGTGATGTCTTGTTGCGCGCACAATGTGTGAAATTGATTGGTTTTGGTGATGAGTTTTGTGTATGTGTTTTGGTTTCAACTCAATGTTTATATTCTAGCCAAGTTATGTTGATAATGGATTTAATCTTTGCAAAACTTGTCGTAGTCACAGCAAAATGTGTGGGAATGATAGTATCAACGACTATCTTCATTGGCCGTGTGTGTGTGTATGTAGAGCTTGATTCTGTCAAGCTACTTTCACATGCCGCCCCTCCAAAGCCTAGATCCTCGGCAGTGGCGGTATTCTGATGTATGTATGTATCTAACGTAACCAGTGTTGGGAAGGAAATGAGTCAATCAGGTCAAATGATCACTTTACGCCCATTTTATTGGCAATCGTGTCAGAGATCCTATTGAGTACAGTCAGATGCGCATCAATCAGTTATGATAAAAAGTTTATCAATTGGCCTTAACACACAGTCTAGCGACGAGTACGTGGTGTCACATCATGCGCTGACACTCTCTGACAGCATGTTGAATACCATGGATGCTTGTTCAATTCACTCAGCATGCTGTAAGAGTAATTTTGAAAACAGTTTGTGTTTCACCTTGTCCAGTTCCTCGGTCGTTACATCTGCGATGTCCTTGTCCTTGTTCACACGCTCTCCTTGCAAGGTAGTCCCTGCAAGTGTAGTACCAGGGATGGACATACTAGCATCTATGGTTTGTCAGTAGGTGGGGTATCATGAATATTGACCCCCCTGATTGTCTGTGTAGATGATGATGGTTCCATCAACCTGTACAACATATGGCAGTAAATGATACAAAGGCAGCGCGTCCTTGCCGCTATAGGACACAAGAATGTACTCGATAGATGATGCAGTAACATTCGGGAACTTGTGGGTGCACCAAGCCACCAGATTTGCATTGCTTGCCGCATACAACGATGCTGCCTTTGAATGACGGCGTGCAAACTTTGACCACCTTAATGATATTGGTGAACCCCCCTGTACACTGGAGGGTTGGTTCGGGGCTGGTCCCCAGCCAAGGGCGCCCCTGTCATAGTACCATATCATAACAGCGATTAGCCACTAGCATGGGTACTTAGACCAAGAGAGTATTCGCTGAATAGCATCGACAACTGCATGGTAGAT
>NHOP01000360.1:0-15986 GCA_018697155.1 Pyramimonas parkeae | reverse complement strand
AAGTACTATAATTCCCAGATGCCATACGGAGTAATTGCTATCGCACATTACTCGGCTCTATTGGATATTCCTAGTACTATGACAAGTATAGACATGGCGTAGAACAGTTTGCTGCTCAGAGATGAATAGATGGCGCAACTGAGCGATTTGTTCAGCTCACGAGAAGTGTGCTCCGGATTCATATACACACAGCCATTGAACTTGATGAAGTGTGCATTGTACATGGCACAAAATAGGCTGTAGACTACATGGGCCGAGTGGCATGCGCTTAAATCTGAATCACAGTTGACTCAGGAAGCGGAAATTTGCACAGCAAATTTGGACAGCCTTAAGAATTGCAGGTCTGGGCGCTCAGTGGTGCTACATGGCTACCGCTCAATCAGCAGGTTCTGACGCTGCCCGCGTGTTTTGTTGGAGCAGGTGTGCAGTTGAGTGCACAAGTGGAAGGTGTTTCATGGGTATTGTCTTAGAGAGGCGAGTTGTGTTAAGTTGATGTGGATTGATATCAGGGTGCACTTCATGAGCGGGGCAAGCCACCAACCTGTCTCAGTAAGCGCTTAAACGATTGTTTCATGCATTTCCAGTGTGCAGGTCACAGTGAAGGACCCCATGTCCCTGTCTGAGCTTCGCCTATATCTGGCTACACTTCCAGTGTAGCCAGATATGTTGTTCACCAAGTGTTTACCGAGGAGACCGTGTCAAGGTTCATTATCGACGTCACCTAGCTGCTACATAATGGTCTGTATAGCTGAGCCATGTGGTTATTAAAGTGCAGAGGAGATTGCGTGTGGGCAAGTGGCATGGGAACGAGCTGGGATTTATGTTGACCAGGTCATCTACCTCATAGCTTTGGTTGCTTCTTGGGGCATGGCTGTATATCCTTGGTGATTGGGAATCCTGTTTGTTCAATATGGATAGTGGGGGAAACGTCAATCACAGGATAGAGGCATGAAGGGTCATGTCACCATATAAATAGATAAGGGCATGAAACAACGCAATGATATGTTTGGATGGATGACCTTGAGGGGGAGGCTTATCTGCACGCATCTGTTGTAGTGTGCGGGCGCACGTGAAGCCCGGAGTAGCCCGGACATAGGCATACATGGAAGCTTCACATGATGTGTACCTATCCCAAAGTCCAATCTGGAGGTGGCTGTCATAATGAGCGATTGCCTGCTGGAGA
This sequence comes from Pyramimonas parkeae, assembly GCA_018697155.1. NCBI lineage: Eukaryota > Viridiplantae > Chlorophyta > Pyramimonadophyceae > Pyramimonadales > Pyramimonadaceae > Pyramimonas > Pyramimonas parkeae. The sequence goes on along the minus strand of NHOP01000360.1, from coordinate 14,803 downwards.
GACCCCACACTTGTTCGCCTGAATTGGAGACATTTGACTGCAATATGCTGATATTCTTGTATGCTGAAGCAGTTGTAGACATGGTATGCCAAAGCAACGCGCACAACACCTGTTCAATCATTCTAAGCGTGAGCCCTTGGGTGCCCACATACCAGGTACCAAGGGTTTACCTTTTTTGGTACCCCTACTTATTGCTTACGCGATACTGTGGGTTATTTTTGTGTTTACGATTGCCACATGGGTCCATGTTTTAAGTGGTCTATGGGTCCAAGTGGGTCCTGTCAAGTTCCTCAAGTGCTTGATTGTGTACTGATTGTCCGTAATTGTATGTGGGGCACCTCAAGTATCGCAAAACAAAAGAGGTGGGTTCTTTGCACCCACGGCGTCAACAGTTGGGGGTCCCATGGCCGTAGCCTTTGGCAGCATACCTGTTGCACTTGCTTGAAGAGATGGTCAAGGCGTTTCATCTTGGCCAAGGTATGTGTACTGTTCCTTGACTGTAGTACAAGAAATAGCCTGCCGGAAAAGTGTAGTGAACGAGGTGGAGATCCTCTTGATTCATGACCAAGACTGGCTACGGTTGTTTCATTTTCTTAGCGCTATGCATATGCGCCTCAAGGCCGGCCCAGCGGATGCAAACTAATTTTTTCTTGATTGTACTGTCACGTGTTCAGCGGAGCGATTGGCAATCGCCAGCTCATTAGGAAACGAAAGTGGGTCGACGGTTTCCTCATCCTAATAGGGCTTGCAACGGTTGTTTCCAAAGTTCAACCACTGTATAAGCACTTCGACAGAATGTATGAGCAGAACAGGGTTCAGTGCATCGCATTGGATTGTATCTATTTCGTTGTTCGGTATCGGGCTGGTGTTGCAGAGGTACCTGCGCAAAGGTCCGTTATCATATACTTCAGGTACCCAGGCCTGAGCACATTCCTATACATTTGGCTATGGTCAACAGAGCCGAAAGCATTGACTGGATCTTGGTGGAAACACATACTTCTGGTAGTGTTCGCATCCTCAATTGTCATGTGCAAGCTATGGAGATGATTCTTCGCTCCATTGCGCCTGCAAAGCTTTCTTGATGGGCGCGGAGCGATTGCTTGGTACCCGCATTATCAGTTATCAGTCTTGCTTGGTCCGTACTTCAGACCTACGGGTCAGTGGTTCAATGTAGGATCATCCCATTTGAGATGAGGACACTGAGAGTTCGCATCCACGCTGCAATCAGTTTCCGAATCAAGCAAAGCACGTTCCGGAAGAGGCAGTGTGTCACCCCGCGGATTTTCTATAGGTATCAATTTGATGGTTTCATTTGGATCGCTGTCCAGTCCTAGCGCTTAACTTTTAAGAGGAGAGTTTTAGCAGTGTACTCACATCGACCAGGTGCATTGTGGGTAGATTTTTGGCAGGTGGATCAGGTTACGATGAGCATCCATTGCATGTACGCTTATCTGAATCAGGTCCAAGGTAATGAGAATGTACGTTTCCAGTCTGGTGGTGACATTTGGAGGCTGGAATACTCCAGTGGATGCGGTGCAATTTGTACCTGTTTGTCCTGGGATCATGTACGTCTTGAAAATCCTAAACCCTAAACCCTAAACCCTATATTTATGCAGGCATTGTGGTGCGAAGTCCCATGTTTTCGGCATGGGATTATAGGTCGCAACGTTCAAGAGCTTACCACAAGTGGACTTGGGTTTCAGCTGTTGACGAGTTTGTGCCGATTTGTTCTAGTCTTTCCAACATCGTGCTTGGCTTACACGGCACAAGCCTCTTCAAATCTTCTGCAAGATGAGAACGTGAAGTCTGTGAAAAGTGCAGACCAAGGAAGCAAACTGTGATGGGGCGCTCGTGATTGCTGATTGCTGATCCGCTGCGCTGGCTGTAGACTGCTCGCCGAGTCATAGCGCACCTTGATATGGCAACACAAGAATACCCACCGTCATTACGTAAGTATCGCACGCTTTATCCGCAAATGCACTATACACGACTACAGGCATAGTGTTGCCTCTTGTCAATGAGTCTACGGCCTTCGATATATTTAAGGCCGCTGAGGGGTGTGCAGAGATGCCTGGTTTTTCCAATCTGATCGCGTCAATATTATTAGATGGGAAAACGATAAGTTTTCTGTTTCGCAGAAAACATTGATGAAAATTGCATGCATCGGCTAAGCGGGCCCTACACCTCGTTCCAAAAATGCCTGCAACCGGGAGACGTGAATTTTGTCAACTACTCAACCGCGATGAATGATTACAAATGCCGGAACACCTCCTCTCCGCGGTATTGTCTGGAATCTGGATGGTGTATGAAGGTCGTGTGCCCGCCTTAAATATAGAGGAGTGGCCCAAGCCCTGGGATGCCTCCTGGAAAGAAGCCTTTTGTTCTCCACTGGGGGAATGCGCAACCATCTTCCAATTTCTTTTGAAAATGGGATGTGCATAGTTCGTGTCAAAGGTTGCATGTGCAAATTTCACTCACATTATCCGTGAGAGTTTTCAATTGTACACATTGCGCGCCCATATTATCTAATGGGTGAACTATGCAGCCCTGTTTTTCCTCTGCGGAGATGAAAAAACAGGGCATTTTGTATTTTCCTCTCTTTCGCAACCACCAGCGCTTTGTGTACTGTCCTCCATCACACCAGAATATTCGACACGTGGCCGCACGTGACAAAGGTATATTCCGCAATCTTCGAAAAAATTGAATATTCTGTTAATACGCCTTAATGTCAACTCCAACCCCTAAATGTTTTAAGGTTATCAACAACGCCCGTACTGCGCCTCGACATATATGGCTCACAAGCTTGAGGCTGGGAAGAGGGAAGCATAGACAAGTTTGCAAATACAAACATCGGGTCCATAGGTACCCTTAAGTCATGTAAAGGAAATCAACGTGGGATCTTGTCATAAGCTGTGCCGTAACCGTTTCAGTGCTCGAATGCATCCGGGGTGCCACATGGGATAACCGCGGGCATCCCGACGGTATCCAATAGCGGTTACTCATCAATTCAAATCAAATCAACTCTGCAGGGTGCTGCCGATTTGGTTTCACCGGGCCATTTCTTTTCTCATTTTCCACGACGAAAAGTTCATACCAAGAACTGCGTTCGGTTCGGTATGAACTTTTCGGTCACAAGAAAGCCAAGCTCTGTGCAGCCGCCAGTTCCAGCTTCCTCCAAACACCTTTTTGGATGCGAAACGTTTCCGTTTATCGTAGATGAACATGCAGAGACTCGGCGAAGAATTGTCGAAGGAAACGAATACAGCACGCCGCTTATGCTACCGGTGCACATGGCATGTGTTTCAGTGTGTGCTTGTTGTTGCTGTAGCAGGCGTTCCCGATGCCAAGTTGCAGGAAGGGCGCCACCTTTACGAGCGTGAGACTGATGCGCGTGGGGCAAAAGTCATCGTGATCGCATCTGCGTGGGGTGAAACTTGGGACCTGTTCGCGAAAGGCGATAGCTGGCCAGAGGATTGGATCACGTTGTACAACGCCACATTTGAGACGTACGGCCGGCTCAGCCTATGTTTATAAAATATGTTTGCAGATAAGCCCTCTTTGATATCTCTTTTGATTTATGATATAGGATTCACGAAAATGATTCATGAAACCAATGATGCCACCAGAACAAGTGCATTCATGCCCATATGCACAAATTTGCGCACTTGGTAGCCACAACAAGCTAATACAAATATGCATTGATTTTGAAGTGGTTGATAAGTTCCAAACAACTCAAAACCCTTCCTGAAAAATCAAGGATGTGTCATATCAGGACCTCATGCTTCAAATCCAACCTTTTTGGATTTTTTTGTGCCAATACAATGACACAGGCTTACACGTATCCTCCAGTTGGCGTTTTGACAGATTAGTGAAATTGCACTACTTTGAAGTAGTGCAATTTCACCAATCTGCAACACAATGAATTTGCAAATATTTGGTTATTCAGAAGAAGATCTGATTAGAAACTGGTTAAATTTTGATGAATCCAGTGAAATGATGATGTTTTCTCTGATATTGCTTGCCCACATAGTTGGATTTAGGAAGAGTTAGGAACAGAAAAACACCCCAAGTGTCCGGCTCTGGTGCTGGTTTTGTTGATTGGCTGGAACAACAAAGTAGCTATCATGAACCGTAATTAAGTCTTTATTGATGAGCTCACTGGAATCTCCGAGATGATGGTTTTTCTCAGGTACCTAAACAAGTACGTGGGATTGGCTCACAATATCACCTTTGAGATGCGATACATGCCGCATGATGACTTGAAACGAGCTATGGATGAAGGCACTGTCGACATGGTTTATCTTGGTGCAAGTGATTTCGCATGTAGCAAGAGAAGGATTAACTTGCAGCCGATTGCAACCGTGTGCACGCGCACCAATTTCGGCGACGAGCTTGCTGACAATTGCCATTACCATGGTGCGATGGTTGTGCGCAACAACTCAAGCATCACGCGCGTGGAAGGTGTGTTCCCCGAGAACTCTCGATTGTCATATTGGCATCAGGAAAACAGGGTAATAAGGCACAATACAATATTCATGGTAGGACCACACTGCCTGCGATCGGACCACACTGTGCGCGAGTGCAGTGTTGGAGCAGGTAAGATAACAAACAACACCAAATACAGAAGTCGCGCGCAATTTTTCTTGGATTTATTTCTCAACAAAATACATTGAGGCATCATGTTCTTGCTTCTGTTACCAACGGAAGGAGTCTCTCCTGAAACATTCCAAATTTGATCCATCATGGTGGCACCCCTTACGTATGTCAGCTTGTCAAGCCAATGGGATGAACGCCAAGTGTTTTCTAGAGATGACCTCATGCCACTTGCGTTTGAGCATTGAACTGATCTAAAAAAGGAATTTCAAGCGAGCAGTTGCTGTGTGTGAAGCAAAATGCATGTTGTCCTGGTTCACCTAGTTCGCAATGAACGCATGCGATAATATTGGTGTGCCCCCGCACTTTGGGGGCTGGATCGAAGTTCTAGTCCTCAGCCACGAGCGCTGCGCCTACCTGGCGAGGCTAATTGGCACCTGGATGCGAAGCATCCGTGGCAGCAGCAACATGGGATCTTTTTCAAAGGGTATCTTGCATTCGATCATGTTGGATATCCACACATCGTCACAGCCGTTGTGGGAATGCTGTCTCAAAATGAGCTTATCCAACTATTATCAGCACGAAAATCTGCTTTCTGCTTCTATTCTTCGCACATTGGTACACTCATGTACTGATTCCGTCATGTGCACTTGTAACCTACAATTGCAAGTCAGATTTTGTCGTCTGAGCTCCAATGATTGATTATTTATCTCCAGTCACTTCAAGGGTCACGTAGATGTGTTGACCTAGACCTCACATTGGACGATGTTGCATGAACTCTGCTTATCAATGATTATAGTCCAAATGCAAGCTATTGTTTGGATTGGGGATATTTTCATGCATGTATTTCCCCCCATCTATCACTGTAAGGAGAGTCGAAGGATGATGTTTGTTCCATTTCTGCCAGCCTCGTTAGGATGCAGTATGTTGTCGCCGCCTGATGCGACATACGCGGTGGCTGTGTACAGAGAACTCCCACAAATCTCAATCCTGTTCTATTATGGAAAGTTTGCAACCCATGTTCATCAATCCTTTCATGTGTTTCGGCTACCATGTTTGCTTTGTTGTGAGTGAGGTGAAAGTTCATTGTGTGGTCTGTGCACCTGCAAAGAAGCACTTGAAAGTGTCCATAGTTTGGTGTTGAAGAGGCGATGTCACCAAAAAAGCTCTCAGTGAATACAGCATGTACTGGCATGATGCTATTTGGATAGGTTTCTGTCCTCCTGGATCTCTGAACTTTGTTACATTGAAGTTTGAGTCAATCTACGACAGAGTACAGTTCACATATAGTGCTAATTAACAGTTTTGGTGTTGCAAGTGTGCGTGTGTGTGTGTGTTGGGCGCTGCAAAAGAGAACACATGGTGTTCGCACGTTTCCAACGTTGAACTTTGTCGCGATGATTTTCGCTTCATGTCAGACTCTTTTTTACAGTTCTTGCTGTGGGAGTTGCGATCGACGCCCGTGATTTAGGGTGCATACTGTCTTGGTTCACAGAAACAAATTGAATGCATGACATGTAATGATCCGAATCATACGCCTGCTTCTAATGCTCTTGCAAGGGTGTGTGTGGTACATTCAAAACCTTTTGCAAAGGATTTGACTGTCGGCACGGTGAATTTAGGAAAAGCATCCACAGCCATAAGCCAAGAAGGAGCAAGCGCACTCCAGCAACAAAGTTTGCGTTCCTATCCCTCAAGGATGAGGATTTGCGTGCATGTGTGGTTCTGGTTCTGTGCAGATGTGCAAGATGTGATTGTGGAGGCCACTACCATCCGAGACGTGGGAGGGTGCCAGCTCCAGTGGGACGAGCTGGAGCAGCGCGGTGTGCACTTCCTCTCTTCGCTGAAGCAGGTGCGCACCGCTGCAGCAGATTGGGCGGTTACGCCGAGTCTCTGTAACACCCTAGCGCGGGGAAAGGTTCGCTGAGTGAATTCATGGACCCGTCTCTTGGTGCAGTATCAACAGGGAACGTGCGTGATATGTTTTTAGCCATATCAAAATGGCGTGAGTGGGACGAGCTGGCCAAACTCAAAGAACAGGTGGTTGATATGCCGACACAAACCTCCACCCTTGAATCGAAGTGATCCACCGGGCAGCATGGTTGTTGATGTACAATTGACCGACGACTTAGTCAATTGTAGATCACACTGGGATTTTTATCGAGCTGACCTTTACGATGATCGCAACTGAGCCACCAGACGTGAGCCAGGGTGCACATGCAGAGCAGATTGTGGCTCCTTTGTACGCTTGTGCACAGTATTCCAAAATTGTATGGCATCAATGTGCATTCAGGCATTGCACATGTGTGCCCGCGTTATATCTCGTTGTTTGTTCACCTGAGGAAGGAGATGCAAGTGACGCTGTGCGAGTTTATTGCAAGAGGTGATCTTTATATGCCCTGCTCACAGGTGGCTCATACTGTAACGTGAGTGGCCATTCCATTGGTTTCTCCCAGCCACCTCTAGACAAGATTGGTAGTCTCAACCTGCATCCTCCAGGTTTCTGCTCCAGTGTCTGTCGACTGCTGTCTGCACTGTTGACGCACAGGACAATTTGGGCTACTATTTTTTTCACGGATTGCCTCGCAGTTGCGCATGGCGGGCGAGTACAACGAGGCGCGTGTGCTGAAGGACGTGGCTGCCGCCCACGTGGACGTTGGCTTGGTGCCGTCTGGGGCCTTGCAAGATGCTGAGTATCGAGGCATTATACAGCGGGGCGAGCTGCGCGTGCTGGAGGACCTTCAAGGCAGTCCGTCGGACCCGGCGTACCCTTTTCCGTACACCACCATGATGTCCGCTCCCAACTGGGGGCTGAGCGCCATGCCTTGGGTGGGGGACCATCTCAAGAGAGAGGTGCGAGCCGCGTCGGTTCAGATGCAGCATGGCCACGGCCGTTTGTAGCGACCCGCCCCAACAGCAGCTAGCTTACGTCTTGCGAGACCTCATTTGTCGGAGAAGGAATTCACCGGTACGACTTGTGCACGTGATTGCGAGATCCATCTCTTTTGAGCGCGGCTTGGCAGGCAACACATTGGGACGTATTTTGTTGGAGTGGTTGTGCAGATTGCCCGCGCCCTGTTTGCCATATCTCCGGAGCACGAGGCTGCGGTGGCGGGGCAGTACGCCAGCTGGCAGACCTCAGCTACGTACCTTGGAGTGCGTGAGATGCACACGCGCATTGGCTGGATCAACGACACCACGCGCGAGTGCAGGGACGTGCACCACGCCGACTTTTGCAGCTCCTTCACGTGCCCGCCAAACACCGCCCGCAGATCGTGCCTCGGGCTCTTCCAGTCCTGCCGCGCAATGGGCATGCCGTGCCCAGATGGAGTTCACTGCGTGTGTCGACCCTGCGTGCCGGTGAGCCATCAGGCAACTTGGCGAGCTGGATGTGCCCGCACTTGGCTTGTTTTCTGAACCATGGCTACCTCGTTTGGTTTGGCGCCAGATATGCTCACTCTGCCGTCCACGACATCCTCCCAGCCTACGCGGCAGATGGATTGCTGGTGCAGGCTCCACACACCTGCGCCTAGTCCCGTGGATTTGACAATGTGTCTTGGCATGATCAAGCCCGAGCTTCTGTTGGAGATGGATTGTGGATGAGTCATCTGTTGTTGTACCAGGTGCAGGCAAAGAGACAGGGATGCTCATGAGCATATACATGATGATGACGATGATATCGATATTGTGCATGAATACTGTATTCATGCACAACATCGTTTTCATCCTCATCATTATGTGTACGCTCATGAGCGTCCCTGTCTCTTTGTTCGTGTACGTGTACATTATATGTACGTGTACGTCTGAAGGATTTGTGTCCATCTCAGCGCCTGCAATTTGTGCTGTGTGGGATGTGTTGAGGGAGTTGATTCTCTGCCTTTGTTGCCAGGTACCTGGGGTGGAGCTCCGGGTTTGGGAAGTCGAGGATCAGCCTGCAATGACGACAAACAATTCGCAAAGTGAAAGCAAAACTGCTGAAGAAATCCCTAAGGTCGAATGCCACAAGATGCTGAAGTGTGTGACTCAGGAGCAATCTGGCGAGATCCATATGCAGGTATCCCTCCCCCACAACAGCTCTTTTGCTGCCAAGTTCTGACCTTCTATTGATATTGCCATTGCAATGAGTATCTCCGGTTACCACTGATCTCATGTCTTGCGTACTGCGAAACTGCTAGTGTTGCGCATGTGGTGCTGAGCTGGCGGAGTTGCCGCATCCTTGGATGCAAGGAATTCATTTTGCATTCCGTGGTATGGGGCCCATGATCCAGGTAACTGATGAGTTATTTGATTTGCGCCCGGAGCTTGGATTATTATACATTGACAAAGTCCAGTTCAACATTCACTCCGGCACATTCCAACTTGCGAACTGGATTACCGCCACGCCTGTGATGGAAGGCAGGCAGCGCAAGTTCTTCAATATACGTTTCAACATTAACACTCTCGGGTACAGCCTTGTGCATATTCGCTTTTGCTATGAGCACGATGGCAACGAGCTCGATTGCAAGGACATGCCGCAGTCTCCAACAGTTGTTGAGGTATTCCGGCTTTTTTGATATTTATGCTTGCTCCAGCATTGCACGTCCATCCGCTGCTAGTTTTCCCCAGAAGTGTAAGCGGCAGATCTGCTCCACGTGTCAAACACAGTACGCCGTTCAATGAGTCCGTAATTGATTCAGTTGTCTGGTTTCCTTGCGCCTGTGTTGATGAAATCGCAGGTATCACAGCAGCCCTGTTACGCTTACGCCTTTCGCAGCCCTCTTTGTGGATACCTCATTATATGCTGGAGGCCAAGAGACGCTTGTTTTTGTGGACACTCGTACCAGAACACGCGGTTACCTCATGTTATGCAAAATCATGAGTTCGGACCGACCCACTTCAACACGGTCCGTTCTAGCGCAGAGCATAGGCAATCGAAAGCTCAAAGCGCCCTTTGTTGAAGTTGCGGGAGGATGAACCAATGTTGATATCAGCGTGAGTGTTGCCGCCTCCGTGCACGCAGGTGGTGGAAAAACAGTGCTTGAGCATTGCCACTGAGATGAGTGAGGACGGGGCGGGGTGCGTGTGCGTGCGCGGCTACCGACTGGACCCGAGCGGCACGTGCGTGCAAGTTGACGCCGCGCGCATCATGGAGTACATGCATGTGATCCTTGGAGTGATGGCCGCACTGCTTGTAGTGGGTGGGGTTTCCGGGTTCTGCATCCTCAAGCGCCTACAGCGCAACGTCGCATGGAGGATTCGCTTCTCCGAGCTGACCTTCAACGACCCGCCTGAGATTCTGGGGCATGGCACTTATGGAGAGGTGATCTGTTGTTTGCTGGCGCAAAAGATTTCTGTGCCTGCGTCCAACGACTTTGCCGTTTACTGGAACATTTGTGCGCGTTGTGTCATCTGCATGGACTGTGGGAACTGTTCAATGTCTGTTGGATCCACTCACCTGGTAGAACACGCAGATAGGCTTGTGGAACGAGATGCTGGATTTTGAAGAGGAATGGGGTTTAAGAGGTTGCAAAGTGGGATGTCTTGTATGTATGAGTCGGTAGGTGGATCAGCTCTAAAGTCAAGTACAGCTGCGAATCTGGACCTTTTGAGGATTGAGATCATTGCCTGTGGGGAATGTAGCAAAGGAGATGTCTCTATTTCGCACATTACGGATTGTGCTTGGTCGTATCTGTGTCCTCTGGTTTCTGTCATTAAGTGCACATGTTCAATGTTGCCAGACCAAACAATATTGCTGGAGTGTGATGTGCAGGTTCTGAAAGCGGAGTATCGGGGCACCGTGGTAGCTGTGAAGCGTGCGTATGTACATGAGCAGGAGCGCACACACTCCCACAACAGGGACCTGGATTCAAGCACGACCTTCAAAGAAAAAGAGGCGGGCACAGTCTCACAGATCTTGGGCCGGATTGAGTTGGGCCAACAGCCCCCTGAGGAATGCCACAGCTCAGCCACTCTTACACAACCATCACAAGCGTGGACGGGTGACTTTCACAAGGAGTCAGAAACGGAGCGACGCGCACGCAACAACAACAACAACAACAACAACAACAACAACAACGCCCCAGCGGTTGACGTCGTCTTGGATGTGGGTGATGACCAGGTGCACAAGGACAGAAACGACTCGCAGACTGACCCTCAGGCATTGGTTTTAACTGCCTGCTACCTATTGTGGGATCGAGCTTTTGATTTCATCAGATACCTTGCAATCACTTGTACTGCGCATTGTGGTGGTTCCCTGTTCAATCACAGATTGTGTATTCCCTACCATTCATACCTCTTCCAGAATAATGGAACGACTGTTGCGTGCATTTTGTACATGCTGTTCAATCCCAACACAAGGAATGCTTGGCCAACCTCTCAGAACTGCTTGCGTAGTGATCTCAGTGCCAGGGCCCTGAAGCTCACATACGAAATCAGCGAACAACTTGCAAGTGAGTCCGTCTTGAAGGTTTTTATACTGATGTGGTGCATGCAACATTGAAGCGAGTCCCTTGCCCGGTCAATGATAAGCTAATTTTGAGGCTTTATTCTGTATGTTCACGCCACACAAGCAGGAGGCCAAGGTTTGGAGGAAGGCGAAGCGATTGCACTCGGGGAGTTGGAGGCAGACTGGGAATGGGTTGAGATATGTTGAGCAAATGCGCGAGGCCGTACCAGGTGCTGCCGACGAGACCCGGTCATTCCAACAGAATGCCAGTGCCCTCACCTCGGAGCAAGTCCCAATGCCCAGTCATCGCTGGAGCGCTTTGTGCGTTTCCCTCATTTGTGACTGTGATTCTGATGTACCGCACTTGATGGTGCTTTGGCAATTGTGCAAAATGTTTTTGTGAAGTCCTTATCACTCCCATTTTCACTCTTGAGTGTAGGATTGCTGCTGATTCACAGTGTGCGGTTTTTTTCGGAATCGGTTTGAAGCTTGCTCCATGAGCAGTCGCTGATTCTACAGTTGGAAAGTCCTGATCGGTATTCGCAGTTCACTTACAAACGAACAGCGCACACTCACCAGATGCTGGGGCTCGCAATTCATCGTCTCAATGTTCTTCTCAACCAAACGTGCCTTTTACACTGCCAGCTGAAGCATGTTAGCGCCACCTTGCGCAGCATGAAACTTGCAAGATAGCATTGATACGAGTTCTTTGTTTTTTGAGTGACAGGTTCTCAGAACTCAGGTTTTCTGGTCCTGTTTTTGAGGTAATCCCTTGTCCTTGCAGGGACTCATCGAAGGAGCTGGGATGTGTTAGTCTGAAGGCGGCGTGTGGGTGCCTCTGGGGACGCACACCCCACAGTGACACAAACTCCCAGCTTGAAAACAATACCAACATGAACTCCAAGCATAGTTTTATCAGGCAGACACAGGTATCTTCTATGGCAATCCACATGCTGCTTTGATAGCAAATTCATTTTTGATTGTGTTTCATTCAGTTGGCTCCATCCGAGGGGATGTTACTTTCACAGTATATCCATGAAGCGCTCAGCAAACCTGTTTGTTGGTTTATCTTGAGTATATCCTTTTGATACTAGACTGTGATGATTACATGCACTGAAATTGTCCATTGTGAAGATCTCTCATTGCATGTCGCCAGCATTCCAAGTGGTGCTGATGCGGGGACGGATGTGCAGATGATGATGTACTTGCGCCATCCGAATGTGGTTACAGTCATGGGCGCGGTTGTAGAGCGTGGTATGGAGCCACTCATGGTCATGGAGTGTATGACGGAGGGATCCCTTAGTGGAGTGTTGAGCAATACAACCGTGCGGGTGTGTGACTCAGCCTCTTGTGGGTGGCTTGCAATAGGATGAATGTTGCTCCTGAATGACTTCCTTCCGCACGGTTGCTTCGACTGAACAAACTTAACTTGCGGCAAATTGTCCAACCTCATTCCCACCACGTTGTTCCCGGTATGCGTCCAAGCAGTTTCGTCATTCAAGAACTGTTCGCAAGCTTGAATGACATCCGTGTCTCTCCATGGTTTGTGCCACCAGATTTGAACTCTCTCGCTCACCTTCCCATGTGCTTGTATACAGCTTGATGGCGAGATTGCAGCCAAGGTTCTGGGAGGGCTGGTGAGTGGGCTGATGTTTTTGCACGAGGCAAAGCCCCCCATCCTGCACAGAGACCTCAAGTCGGCCAACGTTCTTGTTAGTGAGAATTTTGTCGCCAAGCTCACAGATATTAGCGGTAAATCTCCTGTCAGGGGCAAGCTGTTTGGCACATCTTTTTGGATGGCTCCCGAGCTATTTGCTGAGGTGCGCATCATACATGTACATGTCAGAGAGTGAAAGCAATGTGTGTGTGTGTGTGGACTCTAGACTTCAGAACAAATTCGAATATGGTACTTGGTACCAACTTGGTACCTTTGGATATGCGGTGCCTATTCTAGTGCCAAAGATTGACCGGAAACTACCGCCTTGCAAGTTTTCCGCCCACTATCGGAAGACTCGATTGCACAATGCGCTGCAAGTGTGTGTCACTGAAGATGTTACAGCGCTTCCTGCTTAGCCCGAGGCATGATCCACCCAGGTTGCAACCTGCCTTGTTCTAGGATTAATTGTTGTCGCCAGCAAAACACATTCCCATGTGTTACTTTAGTTTGTTCATGGAACAACCCAATGATACAGTGGTTGCACAAGCAGCTGTATTGATTTTCCTATATCTTCTTGTTGGCTTTCTGTGAAAACCTGTTGGGAATATTTAGAAGCAAACTCATGTGTGCTAATTTTTCATACACTTTTAAACGTCTGCAGAGATAGGGGTTATGCCACACTTCATTGATGCGATTAGCTCAGAACGAGTTGTGAAGGTCATGTGATACAGATAATTTTGTAAGATTTCTCTTGAGAAACAAATTCCCAACAATATTTCTCAGATATGGGCGACACAATGAGCAACATGCGCATCACACTCGCGTCTCAAAATGGCCTGATATGCAGCGTAGGATTCCAAGCCGCTAAATTGAATCTATCCGACACTGCTTGAGATGCAGAATGTGGAGCACACTCCCGCATCGGACGTGTACGCGCTCGCTATTCTCATGTGCGAAGTTTTCACTCGCAAAGGTCCCTATGAAGGTGAGGACGTGGACGCCGTCTTGCGCCGCATCCGGTCCATGCAAGAGCCTGATTTGCGGCCTGCGCTGCCTGCTCATCTGCCCAAGGCTGTGAAGCAACTCATCCAAAGCTGCTGGCACACGGATCCTTTGCGCAGGCCGGACCTATATACGATCAAGGATGCAATTGCCAGTCTTCCTAGAGACGAGGTATTGTGTTCATGCAATCAAAAACAATTCATGATTTTTCTTGTTTAGTAGCGCCTTACGTGACGATTCACAAAATGCTGCGCGCCAGCCTGGAAAGCTAGAGAATTGTGTCCAGGCTTTGACCTCGACTTCCACAAAGCAGCTTGGATGCTTGTTTGCGCAGCTGCGCCTATGGTACTTTAGCACTTAGCAGCAGCATTCGACTCTGTATTGGATTTTCAGGATTCCACTGTCAAGTGGTGGAGTCACATGACACGATTTCCCGCTCAGCGGGTAGGATCATATTTGATCATGACATAGTTCATATTTTCGATCTTTGCCATCAGCACATGGCCATGAATGTTTTCTGTATATGCGGAACAATCTGCAAGGATCCAGCTTGTGCAATGCGGCAGATGGATGCATGGTTCCAGACCCTTGAGCAGCGATCAATTGGCTTGACCCGCTCTCATGTGCCCAAATCTGCGTCAACTTTACTGGAGGAAGTGTTTCCACCCAACATTGCGCGCACGCTGCGTGAAGGCAAGAAGGTGGAACCGGAGCACCACGAGTGTGTGACCATATTTTTCTCGGACATTGTTGGGTTCACAGATATATCGAGCAACTTTCAGCCTTTGCAGGTATGTTGCGTTTCGATGGTATTGTATGCGTGTTTGATCGATGTGTACAGTTTCCGTAACTGCCACAGCTACAAGGTCTGAGCGCGAGAGCAGACTATAGAACTAAAGCGCCTCAGATACAATGAAACGAGAGCACTCTGGCCTAGAAATACTCCGCTTGATCAGCATTGATGGGACTCTGTTTCTTTTCATCATATGTTGAATTGAGAGCTGCCAAATATATGTTCAGAATAATCTGCCCTTGCAAAAAATGTTTCTCCATATCACAGTGGAGCGTAGAGTTTAGGTTTGCTCCAATTCACACACCATACAGTGTAGATTCGACTTGTGCGAGGA
>NHOP01000359.1:0-15990 GCA_018697155.1 Pyramimonas parkeae | reverse complement strand
GCGCCGAGGCAGATGATCCATGACAATACCGACGAGATATGAAGAGCTGCCGTTACCAGAGTACTAATTTGGCGTAATCTGTGCCAGTATCCGTGAACGAAGACAGCAACGCGAATACATGTCGCTACGGTCGGGAACAGCTGGGGATGGATTGATCCTTCCCGCATCCAATGGCGCTTAAAAGTGAGCGTGGGCTCAATCATAAGCTATGTCTGACACTCTTGTCAGGCACAATTTGGCACATCCTGTCAATTTCATGATTGAAGTGGTTGATCTATAAAGTACACTAGAACTAAGCGTAGGCACACTTGCCGACAGATAATGGGTAACGTAGGTTATGTTGTGGGTGTCTTTTTCAACTTTTGGTCATTTGAATTTGTTTACAGTTGTCATACACCATGTCTTGGATACCCAGCCCCGACGTGCACCAACAGCAGGAACTAATCTTCGAAACCGGTCCTGGTGTAATCACTTTGCCACATAAGCATATGAGCAAAAAAGTTACACCGGTGTTCATGACAGCGTCCTTGCAGGGACTTTAATTTTGCTCCTTAAGGGTGCATCATGTCTTTGATGCTCATGCAACATGTCTTTGATGCTCATCCGCGGAGTTGCAACAGAAGAGCTCACATTCGAAACCGGTCTTGAAGAATTCATTTTGCCACATAATGATGTGATCAAGGAGGTTGCTTGGGTGTGCATGACAGTGTACCTGCAGGGACTTTGATTTTCATCTTTAGATTTGTGGTAGGCTTGGTGCACCGTTCCTTGGAGTGATTCTACCAAGCAATGGAGGTACACTTTGTGATTAGTGGATGCAGCTTTCAGCCCTGATGGTAGGGGCCGTATCCTATAATATCCCATTGTGGTGAGGATCATGTCCCCATATATGTATCCCATTGTATGCAGGGACATGATATGGTTGGGGAATGACATCACCTCAGTTGCGTGCTAAATCATCCCTATGCGCAGGGTGAACCTTCAAACCCTCAACTCAAGCCTAAATGTTGTATGGTCCAACGAAAAAGTATCCCGTCATCCTCATCAGAATAATCTACTGATCTGTGCAAATCCATATGCGACAAACAATTGATGTGTTTAGTATGCAGTTGGATAACGGATGTTCTATATATTGGTGCAACTCCGAGAATTTGTCACAAATTTTCCTGAGCACGCCTGCGCTCAGAATTTTTGATTGTACGATGAGTTATCACAATTTGAATATTGCATATGAAAAAAGAAAACCAAGTAAAACGAATAATCTCCTAGGCAACTGAATGTTAAGGTTCTGTCAGCTTACAGTTTTCTGCGCTGTGCACCACTCTACATATTTCCAGTAGGCAAAAAATCATGATGTTATTGTTGACAAACTTCTCGAAGCTCAACCCACCGCTAGCTTCCACATGGAACAATAGATAGCAGATCGCACCCAAACAACAGACAAAGCAAAAGACCAGTAAACCCATGGAGTTTGCACCTTTTCCAACATTGCCATCATGCTGATCTTCTTATCGTCAATGAAATTCTCGGCTTCCACTAGTGAGAAATTGTAGAGGTTTACCTTCTCATGAAGCGTTTCCAACAGTTTCAGGTCCATATTTGAAACCTGCAATTCAACAGTATTGGCAACATACGATGTATTTCTTCACCGAAACAACCTATCCAGGGTTTGCACTACTGCTATTCCAACTTGCCCTACTGTACCCTCACATTTGTCGTGAGCAAGTGTTGACAACTTGTGCTGCTATACATGCTGCCAACAGTACTTCAACATGATGGATTAACAACAAAACAATAATGTGATGGATTGCAAGAATCTGCTGCAAAGTGAGCCTGTGTCCATGTGATGACTGCTATGCTGTGTATCCATGTGGATACTGGACACCACAGCACCTGTGTGGGGTAGCCTGCGAATAGTAGGATGTTGAAAGCGATATCTTTCCATGAATTGGACAGATGTAAGCTCCAGCGCAAACTAATTGTAACTTAATTTGAAACACAGACAATGATTGCATGCAAACCACGTGCGCAAACACTCTTTAACTTTACAAATAATCAAAGGGGTGATGCAGTGGCTGGCATCATTCCTGATATCACTTTAACCATTTTTGAGAGGGCAACCAATGCGGATATGGGGAAAAATACACTATGAGACGGACAAATTGTCATCCAAAGCAACAAAAACTTAAGCCTACCTTGGCATCGTAATCCTTGAGCATATCGAACATTTCATCCACCACCCCAGCACCAGCAAGGTGCGCCTTTTTATGACTTTGCATGTCCTCAAACATCTCCATGAATTCCATGAAGTCGTCCAAGGATACAGGCCTACATCATGTACAACCCGGCGCAAGCATAAGGATACCCAACATCCCCCTGCACACGCACTTATTCTGAGTCCGATATTTGACAATTCTTTCCATAGGTCATCGCATCAAATGCTCAGTTGCAATAAATGAGGCAAGGTTTGATCATCATCAGTCTTATGGAATCAAAAAGCAAATTCACGCTTGCCATCCTACATATGTCCAAATGATTACTTGCCAATATGAGCCCGAATCCCGTTCGAGAGCCGTCAGTCTTTCCATACGCAACTGTCATTCTTTTGCCAAGGGCGCTGCCCCTGCCTGTTTTGTGACGCGGGGAATATCCATATGTGCAGCATGGAGGCAGAACTCTAGCAAACACTGCATATCGTTAACACTTAGCTTAAGCTCAGGCTTAACAAAAACATTTCCTGAGTATGGGATATTGATATTGCTCATTGTGCAAAATTCAAAGGGATTCTTTCTTCATTTTGGGATCCTTGCATGTTTGTCACCAACGGTGACAGGAGCCCATTGTCATGAGCTGGAATCGAGTTCCGTTTCTGTCAAGTGCGCTTGTTCTGCGAACATTGTCACAGTGGTCTAGAAGCGTACCCAACAAGACTGTGATTGAATTGAGATCTCTCAGAGCACAGACTTAACACATGGTTTCTCCCAAGCAAAGATTCCTAGGGTGACACGCCCGGAAGAACAATGACATGAGGCTTTTCCCATTTCATTGTCAAGACAAGTCGCGTAGAGCAACTACACCTGACTTTCGGAATCCTCCTTCTGACATGCTAATCCTAATTCCTGCACCGTATACATACTTGCGTTTTTTCAATTCTCAAAGTCAACGTCCATAGGAGTGTGACCAGGGTTCATATTGCCACTTTGGAGGTTGCGTGTTCATGATGGTGCATACAGTTGTGTTGTAAAAGAAACAAAAAATCAAAGCATGTTGCAAGGTCGGCTTCAGTCAGATCAAACACAAAAACTGAAGTGGATGAAACATATGAAGTACGGACAACCAGCATAGCCTTGGCAAATACAGGATATAAGTAAACTTAAGCCAAAAATCAGCACACAACATATGAGCTCACCTAGCAGCGATTGCTGTCTGACGCTCTGCAAACTTTTCCAATATCATCCTGCACTCCGAGCGCGCCGCCATTGCAAGAAGACGCAGCATGGCAGTCAGCGCCTTCGATGTCGCATCAGTAAGGTCTTGCTTTAATTTTTGCGAATCCACACACAAAAGATCCACAATTTTGATGGCCTGTAGTCGCTCAAGGCCGATCTGCCACTCCCTTTGGATCATCATGTCCTGCGAGTACAAGGTAAGGGTGCATAGGCAGCATGCCTTCTTCATCATTTTCCGCATGCTGATTGCAGATACATGCAATGACATTTCCAGGCTTTTCATGCGCAGATTTGAATTCTCGAACTCTACAAGCATTGTACAGGTGCCCATAAAGATCTGCACAAAACTACGCAGGCTAACTCACCACATGATGTTGCTTGGGATGAACTATTAAGGCAACTTGATAATCAAGGAATAGCCTCAACATACCATAACAGACGCTATGATTGCAACACCGTCCCTTACCGATGACAATAGTTTGCAAATCTACATCCTGATCCTCAAAAGCACTGCACTATTTTAGGTGATCTACAGTATCATCTTTCGAGCCAAATGAAGGGCACGCCCACATTCAAGCTTCCAGGCCTTGAACCCCCGCTGGATAAAGCCGCACACACTGCAAATGTATTGTCACTCAAACAACAGTTTCCTTCCTTCATTACCATACACTCTTTTCTTGAACAGACACAAGCAGAAGTTGACCATTGCGCGCTATGCCGACATGGGAAGATGCAACACACATTCGATTACTTAACAAATGATGCGTTCGTGATAGCACAGCAAGAGAGAGCCTGTGGAGCGCAGTGCCAAATCAACATCATACCTTTCGGAACTGATCAATGTTGTGCTCGCTGCGCTCATATGTGACAGAATCCCAGGACTTGCTGAACTCGTACACATCCTTGTGCATATCAAAAGTCTATTCATACGTTTCAAACCAACCCCAATCAGAGTCTCTACGTGTGCCACCAGAAATTGTCAAACAGGCTCTGGAAGATGCTTAGAGATTTCATCACTCGAATCACCAAGAAATGTCCAGTCCAATCTGGCCCACAAACCTATGAAAATGCAAAGGCATGACCCAGGATTCAAATGAGAATTTGTACTTCTCAGTAGCATACTACCATCTGGATCAATAGGCTGTAGTATCCATTTCAAAGCATGCAATTCTGATACTGTAATCGACACAAATCTTTCCGAAAACAAGAACAAGCCTATTGAGTGTCATTTCCAAAACACCTAAACGCACCTTTGCGTATTCAGTAGCCTTCAAAAATGCTTTTGTGACAACCTTTGAGACATTGATCTGCAACTGCGCAAAGTGGGGGTTTACAGTGAGGATTGAGAGCGGGTTCGGGCCAACCAGGTTCTTGCCAACTTTGTATGTTGTGTCGAAGAACTGCTGGAAATGCTGGAAGTGCAAGATTCTTGGGACATTGGCCACAACCTGGACGAGCACTGCTACCAGGGACTTGAGAGACTGTAAGAGTCCAGCACACACCCATTTCAACAATAACCCTTCAGCGGCACTTCCCGAAGGCACAGGCATTCGTCAAATATTGAACAAAAGGATTCTGCAGGCCAGATCCTCGGCACCCAAGCTGCCCAACATTTGCGCAACATCTGTTGCAGTATCCATTGTACTATGCGAGTACTAGCTTGTTTGAATAAACCCTCTCAATATGCAGGTTCTCGCAACAACAATCACACTGAGCCTAAAATCATTGATTTGGGAAATGTTCACTACCCAAAAGTATCCTCCATACACACCTGAAAACATAACGATTGCGCATCAGCATCATTTTGGGGGCAACACAATTTCATGTGTCGTAAAATTGCCGATTAAGTCATAGAATTCCTGCTATGTAATCTATGACAACAAACATGCTGGGAGCAACATGTAGATGAACATGATGTCCAATGACCAATGAATGTCTGGATCAGTTGATATGCAAAGCATACAAAGCACCACGAATGTCTATTGAGTGCACATGCATGTGCAACATTGATGGAGAACGCTCCTCAGAAGAAACCACGTGTAACGTACAAGCGACATGAAGCTTTCTGTGTTATCGCAGGAGCAGCCAGCAAACGCATAAATACAGCACTTAAAGCTTTTCAAGCATGATTCGTGTAGGTAAACACCAGGTCCTTTGTAGGACACATGATGGTGATGCTCCAGCAAAGTTCAACGGAACCCTCAACCTCGCTGGTTGGCAGTTGCCTCATGCAATAAAGAGCAAACACTTCAAACATTGAACATCATTAAAAAAGCTGGAATATGAAGCCATGGCATGCCTGGACAAGTACTAGCTTCACAAAATTCTGATATCAATCAAGCGAATCATGTTTGATCAACTACTGCAGATACACACAACCATGTAATGATACACATAGACTCGTCTCATTGTCCTCGAACAGGTTCAGAACATTGGACGATTGTGGACTCTAGGATATTCGAATTAGTTGTAACTGCAAATCTGCATGCACGAGTAGTAGCTAAACGCCCCTCTGCAATTGCGCACCTTCATGACCTGATCCTCAGTCGGAACGAAAATTATCCCATTGTCGGTAAATGAGGCCACAATTCTCATCAATCCTACATTAGGATCCGGTTTGTCGAGCTGCTGGTGCATCGCTTGCACGCCTTTTGTCTGTAAACGCAACCGCCATTGTACTCGTCATGACGAAATACAATATAGTGGCAAAAAAGTATCAACGACATCTGATTCCATGACTATCAATCGCACAAATTCTCAGCCTCAGAAACTTTGTGCTGCCAACGAGAAATAAAAGCCTGGAGGCATGATGCAAAGCATCCCAACAAACGTACATTGAAATGAAATGAAATGGGCAATCGCCCAGTTCCACATATGGAATATAGGGCCCAGCCGTCTGCAACGTCAACATCCAAACAAGCTCGCAATCATAGCCATTGACAACTTGTGAGGCTGCCATATGAATGAGCTCCAATAAACAGAATGTGCTCCCTATGCACGAGTTTTCTGTCTATAGCAAATAAGGCAAACTAAATAGCTACATGATGTAAAACAAATCGAAGTTTGTTCGGAAAAGAATCATCCACAATACCAGAGAAACAAGTTCTCCTAACAACACATGCAACAATCCGTACATTGGAAATACATGTAGGAAAATGAAGGACATATGCACACTGTGAAGGCTTGGGACACAAGGGAGAAGGGAAAGGATGGACATCATGGCGATTCGCGATGGCATTGTACGTGCAACACGCACCACAACTTGGACTAAGGCATCACAGAGCATGTAGTCTGCAAGCCGGATGAGGGGTCCCACCATTGCTTTCTGCGTTGTTGCATAGGACAGTATCAGGTGTATGGAATTCCATAGAAAAGCATTTGCATTCAAAACCCCATATACGATGGGATGACTGCATCATTCACATCAGTTGGACAAATGCCATGCTCCAGCGAAGGAAAGGACCTTAGAAGCATTCTTTCCATTGCACCTCAACCACTTGAAAAGCTCAACGGAACCTCGATCAGTAGCCACAACACACAACCTTACTGTGTTTCATAGTCAGAGAACAATTCCTGTAGAGATCATTGCAGGGAGGCGACAATGAGAGCTGGCAACTTGAACAGCCTACTTACACATTCTATTCACACATCACTCTTGTATATCCACATATACAACATCTTTCCGATTCAGACAAGGCCCGGTAAGGTGATCTACTGTATTGTGGGCAGACAATAGCCAGTGTCAACACATCTCCTAGTAAAATTCCAGGCGGTTGCGGAAGACTAATACTTGCTTGCAACCAAACTTGCGACTAGATGGGATAAGTATAAACTAGAAGTGCAGAACAACCGCATGTAGGGCGTTCATAAACGACCCCGACGCATGAGGAATTCTCCACCAATTGACAACAGGTAGCATTCATCCAGCTGAGTTGGAAAAAGGCTACATGGACAATCTCTGGCTTGTGTGCCACTCAACACGCACCTCTTCTAAACTGACTGCATGCCTGTTAATTAAATCCTGACGGCGGCGCTGCATGGTGAGCATGGACATACTCTTTTCCCGGACCCCGTGTTTCATGAGCACGGGATTCTCAGGCGTGCTAGCCACTCGCTCAGCAAGAGACTTCTCCTCAGCATATACTGCCACTCCCTTCTTCAAGAGAGCCTGCATATCACAAAAAGGCAATGGTATTGGTGCTCTCACTACCATGTGTATCTAGAGTAGCCAACGGAGTATCAGAATTGGGCTTCAACAACGCTCAAGTTCAAACGAACAGCTATGAGGAGGCAGACACGACACCCGCACCACATTTGCCATGTGCATAGCATCTTTGTGGTTTGCCTTGTGGCAGAAACTTGGGGGACTTGCAATTTGGACAAACTGGGAGAGGTCGCAACGTGAAGTGAAGATGGTGATGCCCTGGGTATCGGATTGCACTGGCACGCGAGCACATGGGATCAGAGAAATGTCCACAGGCGGCAAGCTCTATTTGCTGAAATTCATCCAACATGGTTCAGAGCATACTGTCCGTGGGTTGAATACATGCGAACCGATTTGTCAAGCTTCACTGCCCATTTTGATATGATGATTGAGGACCCCTGCGCAACGCTGACGCGATATTTCCATGCAAGAAGTGCATCGGAAGTAAACATCAGAAAGGAAGAAAAAAATTGGGGGGGGGGGAAACCACAAGTAAAATGAAAATGAACTAAATAATTGTGCGCTCTATGTGTTGAGACATTAATCCTTTTCATAGGAATTGAACCATTCTCTAGCAGCTATTTTGTCCAAGCTTTCAAGCCCAAGCGAGATATGCGATTTGCTTAAGCAAACGACAAGATGGAACGAAATAAGCTATTAATCTTCGGACAGATGCAGCACAACCATGGAACTGCACTAATGTCGGGACCTTCATTGAGGATTTAACAAGCATACTGGCGTGACAAAAAAAAGCAAAGTTACATGTCTTGCACCACTATCCATGCATATCATCCATGCAACATTACACCTTGATCATCTTTTCAATGGCAGACTCGATCTGGGGCATGATTCGCTGCAAGCGGTGATTGTTCTGCACTTCAACATAGTCCTCGATCTGATATAGGGTATTGGACTTGACCTGCAAAGAGCCCACGCATACTCAGAAGATACAAGCTTTGCTGTTGCTTACACAGAACACAGGAAAATTACAAAACAGCGTGCAGAATACACTATGCAGTAAAACGTCTGTTTCATTCCTTGTACACATACCTTTAAGGATGAATTACAACAGGCCGCCAAGATGTTCTAACATTTTGCGTACTGGTTGCGAATGCATATTCCAACGAGTGCGGATCTCTTTGCGTTTACACTAAGCGTACAATCTGGTCCCTCACCTATCCGTCCATTGAATTGATGAATTGCTTTACACTCCATGGTGAGTCTGACTATTTCATGGCTGTCATCTTCCAGCATGAATGGAAATTCTGTCGTTACAGAACCTATACTCTGTTCACACAACATGACGAATCAGCACAGATACTGCGGTTACCGCACAATGAAACGGGGGTTATCTGATCAGTCAGTCTCTGATGTATACGACACTCACCAAAACAAGACGCAGCTCGCGAATTCGCTGCGCAAAAGCGCCAATGTCCTGGTACAGGTCCGCAAATCCGGTCCTCATGAACAGCAGCTTCTTGGCTAGTCTGTGCCGAACCTGGACCACCAAGGACAGTGCACAATTGCTATGTTTGCATGCGTGGGGTGTTCTAACATTGCAACATACCTCACAATATCATGTTTCAGTGCTAACCAGTGTTCGGCATTTTGTGTTATGAGCGAAGGAAAATTCTTTGTGGCGTAAATCTCAGGGTGGGTAGCCTAGTGGCTGGACCATTGATCGGGATATGAAATTATGTAGCATGCAAGAAGCTGGGCACTTTGGTTCGACAGTTATTGCATTTGTCCCTCCCCCCAAGGATGCTGCCAACCAAAATGTATAGCGAATTCAACGCCAAAATATGGTAAGAGTTCTTGTGGTGCATGCACTTCTGCAAGGAACAAAAGCAGGGGCACTGACATTGAAAGAATCTTCGTTTAAGACACCAGCAATTTTTTTTTTGAAAATTACCCATGGGTTGTTGTGTCACCTAGGGACAGGTGGTTGGAATCACTATTGCTATTGGTTGAAACTCTGCCTCATACAGTGAGCAATTAAGCCGCAGATATCTCGTTCGTATATTGAAGAAACACGGCATCTTGCAATTGTCAAGACCTGAGAACATACAACACAAAAGTGGCTATTAGGGCTTCTGTGCGTACATTACAGAAAAGCTTGTGCCGAATGTTTGCTCTCCATGCACGAAACACCTTGTTTACACGGAAGTATTTGAACAGCCGCATTTGCGAAAGCATTTTGTATATCGACTGCTCCCTGTGGTTGGAATAGGCGCACAACATTTCAAGTCCCGTCAGATTGAAAACAATGTAATTTTTTTACGCAAATTACACGAATATTGCAAGTGTATGAGCAGAACTGATCTCCATGCCTCAAATACCCTTACTATTTGTGGTGCTGTCATTGTGATCCTTCCAGTAGATGCCTATACATGAATGAGCACTGAGACTCGTCATAGGCATTCATGCGTCATACAAAAGAGAAAAAGAATAGTGCCAGTATTCACAGCTTGGCTATCTGGATGACCATCTAGCGATCTTACTTGCTCATCCAAGCGATTGTCTGATGGTCCTGGAAGAATACTTTGCAGAATAAGGTATACTGGAACTCATGTTTGCGATTATCAAGACAATTATCCTGAGTGATATGAAGATTCATTGAACAAACCCTGGTTGCATATATGGAAAAAGGTGATAGATGAAAATTTCATAGTCTGCAATACCTCACCTCATCCATTCGGCGAGCGGTGTAAAATCAGATGGCTGGCCTGGTACCACATGCACCAAGCCGGAGCTTGAAATCACGAAGTGCTCTGGATCAGCCTGGCATCCCAGGACATGAGCTTACCAATCATGAAAAGGAGACAGCGAAATAGAACACTTGCAAATTCTTTCTTTCACGCCGCGTCATGAAGACAATAAAGCAACCAACTCGATGATTTGGGAATGAAGACAATAAAGCATCTCAACTGCCAGTGCTTCAAAATTGGTATACATCTACATCCACATCTACATCTACAGCCGCTGTCACCAGCTCCTCTCTTGAGCAACAAATTGACTGCTACAGCCAGACCCAGCGATGTGCGAGCTGGTTCGGCAGTGTGTGACATGCAAGCATCCCAAGTGCACCGCTCTTGCAAAGACGCTGTGCGCATTCATGGCCTTTCTACGAGACAGTGATACAACAAGGACCCTGAGCTCATGTACATCCAGACCTATGATAGTTGGATGGATCCCCAATAACAGCTGAAACATAACTCCAGTGATGGACTACAGTTGCACAGCACTAGATTACTAAATCTGAGCCTGGGAAGCAACGCAACTGCACGACATGCGAGCTTATCAGAACTTGAGAAAAGGTGTTGTCGCATCTTGTTGGCTCACAACTATTTGCGCAGCAGAACGCAAGTATATTTGTCCAGCACGCCGGCAACCTTATTGTCAGCACTGCGACAAAAAGAGTGTAACTTCCTCTGAAGCGCCTCCCTAGCGATACATGGCCGCATGAACACTGAGTATTGCTTGGTTTTGTCGCAGACAGGTTGGATTGCACACTCATCAAGTCATCCGCTGCCCTCCAAAGATTGCTCTATGGCGGAATGGGGCAGCGGAACCATGAGAGTGGGAATTGTTTCCCTTGAATGGCCTGTGGGATCAAACTTTGCAGCGACTAGGTCGGAATCTGACGATGCAATTGTGCAAAGTATTGCCTAGCCAACGAACACTGGCTGTCTACAAATTGAAACAAGTTCCTTTGCAAAGTCATCAGCTACCACTGCTCTTTGGCAACTTGGGTTAAGATACAGACACAAAGTTTCAGTATCCAGATCGGACATTTATAGGTATTGTGCCAATCACAAGAATTGCTAGCCTTCTTACAGGAGGAAATAGCAACATGCAACAGCGCAACCATTTGTGTACACAAGCACGGTCACTACCACGACACAGGCAATATGATTTCTACACTGCAAAGTGGTCGTATGCTGTGCTCAATACACATGTCTGGAACCAGCCAAACGTCATCTGGTTATTGAACAATATGTGTGGCCATCTGTTCAGCGAATATGATCATCAATACCAAATTGGCAGGGTTAGAAACCGCCTGCACCTGGGCTCGACTATGACCCTGAGAACTTAAAATGACAACACTGCTCTACGAACCAATGCATCCGATATGGGCCACTGTACGCACCATTTCTCGCGGCACAGTCACAAGGTCGTAAGGACGGAAAGCATCACCAACTCCCATCCAATTACAGTAGAAGAGATTTATCTCAGCCCCATGACCATGGCGAACATAGTAGGCAACGACGTCGTTGCTCTAGATCAGGACCATTCACATACATTCGCACAAGTAAGAATATCAGCTACCATTTCTGAAAACGAAATGCTTGCATTCCATGCAACTCGCACAAGCACAGTGAGATCATGCAAACAACTGCAACAAACGTGATTCTATCAGGTTGAATTATGCGAACACAAGCATCCCCACTCTAGCAATCACAAAAATACGCTGGGAACACATAAGGTCAAAAACAATCGCGCGCACAAAATGGTAGCATCACTCGCATTGCTCCATATCTCCTGCTATGTTGGAATTGGGAAATATTAGGTGATGGTTGATGAAAAACTTGTACACTTTGAAATTGTCCTGAAAAATTCAAGAGTTGCTGTGTGTGTTCACTGTGCAAAACCAATCCATACTCCTAATTTCAAATTGAATGTAGTCACACGGAACAAAAAAAATCGGAGGTCAAAGCACACCGTGCGTATCTCATCCAGATAGCTGTAATCCTGCGAGTTGCGCAGATTGGGTCCCTGATATATGGCCCCACAGAACATCAAGGGTAAACTGTCTACAGAGATGCGTGAGGATGATATCAGGCAGCTTGCACTTTCCCTGCAGAAGTCACATTCAGGTGATCCCAGCGTGTCTAGCGGCCATGGATACCATTGTGCACATGTTTACATGCATGATTTACCACTTGCATTGTCATCACTGTAAAGATCAATGCATGCGTGACTGTCACATCGCACGAGGACATTGGGGTAAGCTCCAAAGGGTAGCTTTCCCGGATTACAGATCGTAATTCCATTTAAATGATGGGCAAATTGATCTAAATCCTGCATGGCTATACGATACAGATAAGCAAACAGAGTTCTCACCCCAGGAGAGATAGCGCCAGAGCGGGAGCGAGCCACACTGCGAGCTACGCAACATGGCACACATACCACATACATGATGAATAAAGATCAATGCCTGTAATTATCAAAAATATGTTGTACGGAGCAGAAAAATCATCTCCTTGCTGAAAATCTTGTGCAATTTGTTTACATTAACAAAGCAGGAAAAACAATCAAACACAACATCACTTCATGATCTGCCAGTGACTTGGACTTGATTCACGCGTCCCTTTCTATTATCTGATTGACACTGAATGAAAAGCTGGATGTGCTTCGACTCGGGTTACTCGGGTTACAATAAGCCATTTGACCGCTGATTTGATTTGTTTCACAGAACCAACAATGCAAAGGGCTGTCCACATAGTCCAGGTAAATGCATCATAAAAAGCGCTTGCTGGCACACTGGTGTAAATGAAACAACAGTTTTGTGAACAGAAAATCTTGTCATGAATGCAATTCCCATAGTTTCATGTACATTTGTGCTGATGCACTCCAAAGTGACCTCGATCAACTGAGTCTGATATCGTTTTGACACCCTCCAGATTGCAAAATCCGCAATCTTTGGGTGTCCACAACACTTCAAGCCGATAGACCGTCAGTAGACGCACCCAAGTTGAAACACTCTACAATGAACGCCGCAGTCATTAGCAATCTTGCTTATATGAGGCAACAGAATATTGCGTGATTTTCGCAATGGTGCATCATCAGAAAAATGTTTCATTGTCTTCACTCAGTTGCAAGCCTTGGGCTCCTCACTTGTGCTATTCTGCGTTCCAACGCGCTTTCGCGAGCTCTGTTGACAAGCAGATCGGTGCAATCCTCCCGCCACGTTAGAAACATAACTCGCAGGTCCCTGGAACTGCATGTGGTAGCCAACTGCTGGCCCTGACGGCTGGTTCGGATACAGTTGGGATGGGTGAGCCCATGCTGTTGAATGTCCAGCATGAGGATGATGAACTGCCTGCCCCTGTGTGTGGGTGCACAATCAAAACCATTCCATAACCAGACTCAGCTGCAGTTATCCTTCCCGATCGTCGCTGTATACAGAGTCGAGCGCATTGCTGTAGATTACGGCATAGATCACATTAAGAACAATTATGGTGTTGAAACTCAGACACCATTCAATTGTCACAAGGTAACGAGCGTCGCACAGCTAGAAAACAAATTTGAAGTATTTCGTTGAATGGAAGTACTTTTCTTGATGCTTTGGCGGCACATGCAACTCGTCGGGAGATTTTACACATAGATTCAAATACCATCTGCATGTGCAAGCTTGTCATGATTCCAATAAAAGTGATTGACTGGGAGCCCTTCATTCTGGCGATAAGAAATTAGCCATTGAGGTGGAAATGGTGCCAGAAGCAATTATTGATAAGTTGCAGAGCTGAGTTGCCCACTGTTAAGCTAGTTCTTGGTCTTTTCATCTGTTTGGTAGACCGCGGATCACTGGTTGAGACATCGAAAAAGAGGTGACAAGGAAAAACCATCTGGCCTACGTGCAAACACATGTGGAACATGGGAGCTCATCAAGCCAACTAGCTGAATCAACATAGACATGCATGCTTGTTTTCAAGATATTGATGTTTCTCTTGCATATCCTCAAATATCACCAAATACTGCCTCAGTGTTTAACACCTTCTGGTGTGAATATGCCCCGGCTGGCAGCGGGGAGGGATAACGCCCGTGGCTGGGGTTAAGTACCCCTGAACCAACATCTCTTATGCTGGGGGTTCATTATCGTAATTTTTGTCATCATGAGAGCTTCTACATCCATAGAATAGGCTTCTTCCAGATGAGGTGGTGGTGTCTGTCTATCTGCCGTTATGGCTTCTGTATTGCAGAATATCGCAGCGTAGAACGATAAGTACTTCATGACACCATTTGGGTGAGTTTTAGGGAAGTCCAACATTGTGAACTCTTCGCTTGTGATGAACAGCCCCCAAAAACATGAAGATTGAGAGCGATGACCCACAAATCCAAAAAATGGATACGCTGCTAGGAGACTCCTTCTTGTGGAGGAAACAAAAGAAGATTTCGTCTTCCATCAAGTCAGCAACAACACAAGCTCGGTTCAACACAAGCTGAGTCATAAGAACTCAGCTCCCAACGCATGCAAAGCAGTTGGAGCACCGTTAGGCTCATTGTCATTTGTGTCACAGCGTCGAGGTATTTCTTTTGGGGTTTAGCCCAACTCCATGCACATTCAAAGAAAGCGCGTTCTCATGGAGCACAGCTTGTCCAATGACAATCTACCCCAAACTTCCATGCACTAGGCTCATTGTCCAAACAAAACCCAGCATTCGTGCAGACACTCATCCAGAAAAACATCTACAGACGGACATGATCGCTTCACACAAGCAGGCTGCATTCTCACACCAGGATAAGATTGGGTCGCAGTCGCTTGTCCAATTCACTCCCTAAGGAAGCTGCAAAGTGTTCGGAGTGTAAAAACTTTCATAAATAAATCCTGTATACTTAAGCACATGTTGGCTTAGCAGCACGTGCTCATCCCTTAAGCTGACCGAAAGGAGAACTCAGATAACAATATAATGTGGTCGAATTGAACAACATGCATAAAGGTGTTGTTGTCTGTTGGAATGTTGAGCCCACCTGCTGCAACGGGGGCAGCCGCGGCACTGCAGAAGTATCCTGATGTGCGATAAGGGTATGCCCACCCTCGTGCCCTGGACCGGGGCGTCCGTAGTTCCCTGGAGAGGGTGCATACCCGCCTTGCTCAACGTATCCAGCGGGTGCTTGCATGTGGTGCATCTGCATGCCTGAGTCCATGGCGTAAATTGGGTTCTGAGGGCTGGGCGTCGGGCGGTAAGGAGATACTGGAAAGCTGGGGTGCTTGTTCCCACGACTAGTTCGTTGCGGTGTGGCTCGCTTCTGAGTATCCTTGGAATACATGTACTCGTTGATAAGTTCTGCACCCGTCCGCACGTCAAGCGCACATGATTGCCGTGCAGAGATAAGAACGTTACTGGTCAAAGCGTCAAATGAGATTTCGGTATAAACACACCATCAACTGTATCGCAAATGCAAGATAGCTTCAGCTTTTAACAGTGCTGCGCAGCACTTGGACTGTGCCTACCTAGTCAAGAGAAACCTGAAGGGTTATCAGGTATGTAGCAAGTAGTATGCAAGGTACAACAGGGCGTAAACTATTGCATAACGCTGATGGATTTAGGCTGT
>NHOP01000358.1:0-16019 GCA_018697155.1 Pyramimonas parkeae | reverse complement strand
CGGATGTCAGTTATCAAGATCTAGTACTGATTGCTATTACCATAGATCTATCTTGATCTTTGACACTCTTGCTTATTTGTACTCAGCCTTTGGTTTTCAATTAGGGGGGGGGCGCCCCAGAGTGCACAAAATATAAGGGGTGGGTCTGTTGCACCTGAACCTTGTCTTCCATCATTCAAGGACTGACATTTACTAACTGCTCGTTGAGCATAGCTTTTTGCATTGGTTTGGGATCCTCTAGGATACAAATGGCATAATTACAACAATCTTCTTATCGCCTTTATTCTTCACTTTCAAATGGTTTTGAACGATTGACGCACCTTACTGGTGAAACTCATTGCCAGTTAATCTTGCATTTTCGCCTTTAGGAGATGTCCTCCAGTCGAGCTTTGATCGAGTGTCAAGGTGCTTGTTGTTGCAAATCTCTTCTCCTCCCATTGAACTCAGGTGGAAGTCCTCCAATCGAGATATAACATCCACGAGACATGCAGTATCATATTTCTGCTTGCATTGAAAAAATAATTAGAGAAGCAAAAACATGTAATTTTACAAAATACCAAAAAGTTCCCCTTTAAAAAACACAAAAAAGCAGATAAACAAACGCCAACTGGTCTGGCCTGCATCACGAGATGGTTACCCACAAAGCGGCCAATGGCCGCATTTGAAGGCTACTCCGAACGCACATTCACGACATGAGTCAATATCTGAGTCATATATCTTTCGTCTACGGGGATGAGAATACCACGATGATTGTTGTGAGGATAGTTCGTCGTTCCCGGAGTGCTCGCATACGGGGACCGGCGTGTCGTTACAATTTAGTCGCTTGAAGATCGAAGCGTCCAGGCGGTATCCGTCGCAACAAGATCGCTCAAGCGGATCTCCCAGATCGCAGGGGACTCTAAGTTGACTCCCGTACCTCGATACATGCGCTTAGACACTTGAAAGCAACGTTATGACGTGTTCTACGCCCATAGCCAACTAAACTGGCATTTGTAGTAGACTAGAGTCGCGACTTGACTGTGAAAATGAATAACTATCGTTAATGTGATTGGCGGGATCCAGTTGTACATGGAGACGACAGGCTTGATATTGTCTAGAATCGATATTGTTCCTTGTACATAACTTCACACCTCATGTCTTGGCAACTGCTGTCATGGTCGACTATTTCTCAGCAACGAAAGAATCTCTTTAGGGTGATATGCATCTTGTAAACTTACAATGCTGCGTGCAACATTCTCAACCATTTGTGAGTACATGTACCAACGGGAAGACGTTAAACCATCGTTGATTGATTGTTTGCCTCAGTTTTTGTTATTTCTTGACGACTGAATGCAGTTGCTTTTCACGCTTAATCATTTGGAGGCATAATAGCTCTGAATACTTCTCCAGTCAGCGTGGCTTCAAACACTTGCTACAATCCTTCCGGTTATTAGCTCGTTGTCTGCTGCTTATACTCATGTTCATTGAGACCACTCAAAAAATACTTTAGCTTAAGCCAAGTCGATCACCGATTGATGCTCGCCTTCCGTGCCTAGCTCGCATGGTGGAGAATCCTTGTGTGCCCTTGCCAATTCCTCCACCGTGTAATGTTCACGCACGGGCACGCGAGGGATTGTACATATAGGTGGTTCAGGTGTCTCGTCTAGACTTTCTCCATCCAGCTACCGCAAGAGCTGCCTTAGTGTCAACGGCACGTCAAAGTTGATCATCACGACGATGCATTCAGAGATCATCTCATAAATTGCCGCTGTTATAAGCATCACGGGTGAATCATTGCAGCTTTGAGGGAATTTTAGTCCAGTTTCGATACACGCAATAAGCGCGTGCACGCCAGTGTGCTTCGCCGGGGAAAGGTAGCGAAAGTTGAATACGTATGCTGTCAACAGATGTGTTATCGACAGTTTCACGGGCTAAAGCATGAACTAGATTGACGATGAGCTTGTGCGTCGAGTCTTTAAACAACCACCATGAAACTGGCGGTCCAAAAGTTCTGTTTTTTGGAGTCTTGTATGCAGGCAACTCTACGATATGCCAGCATACAAGCATCGCTTCAGCGTTCCATTCTTTGCCTGGTATCTAGTCTCTCATTCTGTTGAGATCCCGATCACTTTATCGGATCCTCTCCAAATGAAAGATTTTTCACTGCTAGGTGCGATGATTGACCCCTGATGCTGCCTACTGATCAAAACCGTGACACAAGTGCCAAGATGAGTTGTCCCAACGATCTCCGAGGAAGATGGACGATAGGAATAGGGACACCGCGGAAGAAGGTGTCAGTGAGCACTGCGAACATGAGAACATTCTGGGCATGAAGGATGTATAGTAATTATCATTACGATGTAATGATTATGGAAATTATCATAAAACCGATGATACATGTACAATTTGAAACGGGCAAGCACATCAGAGTTTCACGGAGAACGGGTATACGGAGGAGGAACCCGCAACAGTGAACCTCAGAGGGAGCAATCACAACGCAGGAAGCCTGTACCCCTCATGCCCTTGCTGCAATCCGGCGTCGCTTAGATTGTAATATCTACCTTGTGCCTCCTCTAGTCTACACGTGTTTTCCTGTAGCTGTTACTGCTATTGCCATCAATGCAGAGCCCCCTTGTTGGAAGGTAATTTTGTACATGAGAACTAGATTCGAGAATTGTGCATGGAGAAAAGAGTACTCACTGTGATAAAGTCATGGATCGCAAGAATTAAACGATCACATACATTTCCTTGAACTGTTTTCGATGGCCAAGCACACCGAATTCGGAGGTCCACCGATGTAGGGGTCGAGTTTCTTCGGTGAAGGGTGACCGGTACCCAGAAAGCTTTCTGAGAAAGGCCTGTTTGATGAGTTACGCGTTATACTCCACCACTGTGCAGGGAACTTTAAAATCGTGCATTGTGTCAAAAACCTTATTGCAGGAACCAACGAGGTTTTCTAGTCAACCCTTACTCAATGGGCTGCTGATCTGTACAAATCCATATGCAATAAATATGTCGTGTGTTTCACATTCATAAGGATGCCAATGCGTACTTCAAAGAAAAAACACCATCATTCCCGCAACGTCTGCGCTTTGATGCACTTCCGCAGAAAGTCAACAATCTCGTTTACAACGTCTTCGAAGCCTGGTGCCCATTCCAATCGGAGACGTTGTGGGGCAGTATCATTCGGATCGTTCTCCAAGAAGAAGCGGTCGCGGTTTTCACCCTGCATACATGCTCTCGCATATTGGTTAGCTTCAATGATTTGAATGGTCTAGTCAACTATGGATGGGGCTCGTTCAGCCTGCCAATGCTAGCAAGCGATGCGTGACATACAGGCATATGCACTCAACATTCACATACCCGTTCATCGAAAAACTAATTTGAAAGCTGAACGTTTCATATGAATTCATAAATGTCTTAGGATGCATGCATCTCATTTCTCCATTAATTCTGACAACAAACGTCACAGTGTGGTGTTCAGCAGTGTTTGCATGCAAGAACCATGGCAAGCAGCACTCAGTGCGAATCATCCGTAGCTCATCAGACGCATTCTGTCATGATTGACGCATGATTGAAATGCACCTATTGCAACACAAACACACGAGGGGCCGGTGGAGGTTTTGATAAGGGTGTTGCAAACTGTGGACAAGTGAACAGCTCAAATCTTCAAAGATCTTATTGTTTTCGCATGTAAGCTGTTCAAAATCATGGTGTCCTGCAAAGCTTCAGTGTACCTTGGCCATGCGTTTGTACAATTTGATAGCAGCAATATGTGGTGTTAGAAACTTGACTGACTGTGTCATTCTTGCGCTTCCTGCATCGCATACGAACAATTATTTTCACAAGGTCACTGATAACATGTAACATGCGCAGCGACAGCGTTTGAGATGAGGAAGGAGCTCGAACAGCTTCTTTGCTTAGAATGTCGTATTCAAGAAAAGCAAAACATGATTCCCACATACGACCCAATACTTCCCTCACAACACAACCACCATACAGGACTTATGCAGGCCCTCGCAAGGTGGCCTAGTTTGTGGGGCAGGTGCTTGTTGTTCATAAGGTATTAAGATCGTGTTCTGATAAAGGAGGCCTTGGCCTCGAATTATCAAACACCAATCAGCTGGTGAGTCACTTACAATCAGCTAGTAACCGTCCCAAATACCTGAAGCATCCCAAAGATATCTGGCTGTTTATAAAATGATGGGGTTTAGCTTTGATGACAGAGGTGTACACGCACTGACTTTGAACTGAGCACTCAACGCATGCCTCACCTGGCTGATGTACCAGTCGTCGAATTTTTGGCACCAGGGCCTTTGCCACTGCTCCAGGCGTTTCCGCTACTGCATTGATGAAGAAGCGCCCTGTTCGACCAAAAGAGTGCGCGCCGGATTGCAACAGATCTGTATACACAATCCCAGGAGATAGCGTATGTATTCCAACAAGGGAGCCCCTGGTTTCGTCTGTCAAGGATCTCGACAGCTGTCCCATTCCAGCTTTGGAGAATCCGTAGGCAGCGTACATGCGCGTCGGGTTGCCGTCAGACCCTGCACCTTCCATGTTGAAGATGTGTCCCCCAGCCGGCTGAGTGGTCATCAACTGAATGGCTTCGCGACAACAAATGATGGTCCCGTACACGTTGGTGTCTACGATTTCCTGCAAGCACATTGGTTGCTTTATTTTATGAATCAGCTGCTTCTGAAATGTTCTGCAGGTTGTGTGGACCATCAGATGCTTAGGTTGCTCTTCCAAACGCTAAGATCCAGTATCAGAAGACAACAGCGTGCAACGGAATTACGATGCACGTTGCCAGCAAATACAGCTTGTGTTCAGTCATCTCTCATCCACATGCCTCGTGAAATGCTTTCACCATTTCAAATGCCCATGAACAAGCGAGCTTCGACATTGTAAGCATCTCAAGAGAACAGCTCCGATTCGCATAAATCCTTCTTAATTTCATCACACGTTTCAAAAAAGGTGCACTGCGTTCTGTGATCTCCTCGCCCTATGCACGCATATGGATTGTGCGTTGACAAGGCCACAGAATCCTTTGGTTCGGTGATTGCAGGCTGACCCATGTGTGAACCAGCTTCTGTCAGTGACGCAGCGCTGGTGTGCACTTCTCCTGACCGCGGCGCTTGTCCCTCCCGCACGCCCACTTGCCTTGATGGTTGCCGGCGACGTCTGCACTAGGTCCGTGAAGACATATCCATTGCTACCGGCGTTGTTGATCCAGACGTCCACTCCGCCCATCTCCTGCTCTGCAAACAGTCGAAGGTTGCGCACGTCCTCCGGCCTGCGCACGTCGCACGGGGTGCCGCACACCGTCACTCCAAGGCTGGGGTAGCGCGCGCGCAGCTCACTCACTGTGGAGCTCACCGTGGCCGGGCACCTCGACGTCACGCATACGCTGTCGCCAGCCTGCAGGAACTGCTCCACCAGCGCCCGCCCGATGCCTGCAGAGGGAGCCAGGCCATATCGCACGCTCATGGGATGGTGTTTGACGAAGCGAGATCCCTCAGATGCGTGGATAAGCGCTGCATACCGTGAAAGGGCTGTTTATTGAAGGTGCAAAACATTGCAGCAATAAGGACTTGCAAAGTGCGGAACACATCGCAGATTGGAGAGGGACAGCTCTTACACCATCCAAATAAGAGCTGCAGCAACAATTGTGCCGGCGCCATGAGCAGACCGTGCAAGTGAATGCTGACCACGACCATTTAGCCACATTGTTTACAGTGCGCATGAACATGACAAATCACAAGTTTTACAAGTTTGCTTGAGCATCGAGAGAAGTGTGGCCGTGCGGGAACACCATCAGTATTGCCGTCAGAGCTCTTGCGAGTTGCCTACGCAAGCTGCACAACAACATCAGTTTGATTTAGCAAGCCACTGACTAAAATACTTGAAAATCAAAGCTGCGAATATTGTCTGGAAGAAAGAGGAGTGCGTGTATTTGTTTACAAACCTTTCGTGCTGCCAGTGATGAGCACTCGGATGCCCATACTTTCCGATCCGTGTTTTGCCAACTCAATACTGTCAGTGCGCACTGGCTCCATTACTGGCTTGATGAGAGCATTCTCAGAGGCCAAAGAGATCACTTTGCCTGTGCCTGCGCTCGTCTCACTGTCGTCAATCTGCAGACTGTGATTATCCAGTTCATGTTGTGTGGACCAAGAGTTGAAAACGCAGTCAGATTTGACGGAACTGAATGAATGAACGGTATTGCGTCTCGCCCAGCTTGCCTGGGAGGCACGACGTATCTGCATGTGTCTATTTTACAATACCCATTCCACAAAGATGGCTGTCAAGTCAGTGTAGATCCACCCGAACGCGATCAATACGTTAGATCTAGATCACAATATCAATTTAGAAATCAGAAATCTGTTGCACCTTTGTCATGGTATTGCTTTGTTGAAACAGGCATTAATCATGATACTTGGCTGACATCCTGTCAAGTAATGGTTCATAATAGCAGCAACAGCTTCTTGAGACTATGCAGGGATAAAGTAATCCACACGCAACAAGAACATCTTATCGGCGATGGTGTATACCTTTCTTTGGGATCAAGAAGTGCATTTCAAACTGCATCTTTGGAAGAAAATTGCTATCATTCAAATTGTAGAACATCCTAACTCCAAGATCCAGCTTTGTGATTGAGATTGAACTCATCAAAACGAATTCCCGCAGAAGTAGATTCGTAATTTCCCGTATCGTTCGTCACAGAGCCTGCTCATTGCGGTTACACCGACAATGGACTGTGAAGGATCCAGTAGACAATAATGGACCTTTCCAAAGGTTTCAGAAAATGGCCAACTCGATAAAGAACAGGTTTTGAACCACGATGTTGCCATGCTAGTTGTTCAGGCGTTTGAACCACCATGTTGCTAAACAAAGGATGAGCTGGAACGCGATGGTATTAAATGATAGTTAGATCTATTTTTGGTGTGGAAGATAGGTTCCAGAGTACTCCGAGCTCACATAGCCCAATGCACAATGCAACATGAAGTATTGTTTCAAAGATGATTTCCTCGAATTCTTATTTCATGAAGATGAAAAGCGATCACAGCATGCAGGATGAATGATGTCAACAAGTATAGACATATATGTGCATGCTTCGCATACTTCAACCAAGGATCGCAAGGCAGCCCAGACAGCAAGCCAGTGATGTGACGGCAAAGCATCTCAACACTCTGTACAAATTGAGTGAACAGCTTGCAACATGTACAAAAAAAACTAGAGTTGAAAAAAATTACCCCACTGGTGCTGCAGGGGTATACGGGATTTTAGCGTTCGTGACAAGGCGGTTCGTGCATATGGGAAGGCAAAACAAGCAGGGGCGAAAAGAGCATGCTATGTATGATGTGGTAAGTTGTTGCGAATGAAAGATATTTTCTATCAAGCTATGTATTTGGGGCAAAGTTTCTGGTGAGAGTGCGAGAGAATACTTCAGCACAGTCACTGTTCATTAGCTGTCTATTGACCGAAAGTAACCAAATAATATCAAGCCAGGAGACGCTAACAATATTGATAGTCGGTTATTAATTCTCTCTACACTTCTGATTTTTGGTGAGATGATAATTCTGCAAACATAGTATTGCAGCACACGTTGGCTATTTCGCGCTCAGCAAAAATTACAAAGCACTCAGCCTTTTCGCCGTAGCAACGTGTTCAAAACTATACAAGCGCCATAAATGCCGATTCACAAGTGTCGTACTTCATCATTTTTCGTGGCTTACCGTCCACCACACTTTTTCAACAACTTTGAGGGACATGAAGTCTCCGTCACGGCTCTTGGTTGTCCATTATTCCGTCGGAGAATCATCTCGGAGGAAAGGGGCCAGAGAATCAGGTTACAATTCAGCATGATCGCTTGTATCTGTTTGGCGCGAACTTGCCTCCAAGCTTTCTTTGTCTCCACCAAGACAAAGCTTTGAATGCCCGCTATAGAGGCGCTAGAGAAATCTACTCTAGTTGTGCATATGATGCGGTAGAAGTCATCGGATCCCTACAACGGTTCACTGTGCGTCATTATCGCTGGAATAATGGGAATAATGACGAGCCATGATTCAGTTCCATTATTGCTAGCGCTCATCATGAAGTGTGAGAGACGTCTTTTCGGGCATTGCCGACCTAAGTGCTTGATGCCCGAGTGCAACGTGACTCCAGAAAACTAGTACCAGCGCAAGTTTGTGCTTTGAAAATATCAGACGTATGCGTTAATTCATAAATCTTTGTGCGAGTTCTTTCTAATTTCAAACTCGCACCACGGCATACACGAGCTTTACTTCGTTCCGTTGGAGTTGTCCGTATGTCACAAGATTTTCTGACGCTTCGTGGGGTGTGCTGTGTGTGCCGGACTGCAGGGGTGGGGAATCTGCGCAACCAATCCAGATCTATCGGAAGGCCCCCTCAATCACGGCCACCAATTGTACCTTCGAGTACATCATACAAGGCGAATCGCGAGATTTCGAATTCTGTAGAAGTCCAAGTGTCGGTATCGCTGACGGCAACTATTAACACTACTAATAATAATGTTTCATAAATAATGATTATGAAAAAGTATTAATGATATTGATGATAAAATGATGATAATAATAATGATTATGCTGATATATATTAAAACGATAATATAAATAATAATGATAATCGTGAACACCCCACACATGGGGGACTCATTCGGGGGGGGTACCGTCCCCCTCCCCTGCCGCGGGCGCTCTGGTTGGGTAGACAGCGCTGCCTCTACCAGACTAGTTTGTTTTGGATATCTAGCCGAAAGTTCGCACAATCTAATGAGCCGATCTGGCTGAACAGCTCTACCGGAAGATGGGCTAATATCAATTTCCCAGGAGCTTCACCAACCCCCTTCCCGCCCTTTAGTCCTCTCAGGATCTTGTAGGGTGACCCACCCACAATTTGATACATGTGGTCAAGACCCAAGGATCTCATAAACTTGTCCATGAATTGGTTCTCAACACTACGCATGCGCACCTGTTGACGCGCGGTATTAAACATGGAGACATCGAAGTACCATCTTCAACCTTGACTAGGGCTATGATATCCTGTGAACCTTGACCATCCATGTACGCAGTCATTGAACGGGCTCCGTCAAGGAATACCACGTTCGCGCGCAGGTAGCGCGGATTTGACACTACCCGTTGCATCTATCCAACCTTGCTTTACCGTGTTGCGTTCAGGCGGCGAAAAGCCATCTCCCATGAGAACAGCTTCCTTCATCGGGTAAAGTGACACTATATTTCGATTTGTACCATATGTTTACCTGCTGCACGGACCGGGAGGAATGGATGCAAATGGGACACCCGAACACACCCCGAATGCAACATCTGAATAGGTGGCTACAAAATATCTGATGTACAACTCATTGATGGTATCGTAGCAATGTCCTGTGCATGGGGGTGAGCGACACGAAAACGGAACAAAGGATCTCTAAATTATCGCGCTTCATCAACCTGCTCACGAGTACTTGCTTGCAACTCTCACACGCTCTCATATGGATAACCTGGTGCATATCAAAACTACTGTTCAACTCTGCCAGAGCATGGCATCCTTGCAGCTCCCTGAGGGACCATGCGCAGCAGTGGCTAGTTAAACTTGCAGGGTGCGCATGCCAGTGGTCCAGAGCGATACATAAACGCCAACAGATGGTTCGATGCTGTATTTCCTTTCGAAATATTACGCGACCCGCACACTTGTCCATCACTTGCTTGCGGCATGCCGATGATTTCAAAGCGCACACGAACAGAGTTCGGCTAAGCAGGTATACAGAGAAAGATACATTGCGAGCCCCCACTTCCTGAGCGGAAGACACCTGTTTGCTTTTGTCTTGTCCACGCATGTTTTCCCAGAACCGGCTTTCTCGAAATGCAAGTCGTTATGCATACAAGAGTTGGAAGAGATGGAGGAACACCGCCAGACTGCGATTTCATGAACTGAGGAAGTCAACGTAGGGCTAGCTTGCTTCCTTAGTTTCACCCCGTTGATCGCGCTTCCGCGCAGGGCACGGACCCCTGATCGCTCAAATATGCAGAACTTGGCTTTGAATCTCATCGGCCAGTGGGAACCCGTACTGTCTTGGTCATACATTTAACACTGATTGATGTACACCTGGTTTAGAGTCTGCCTGTATAAACACCTTGTTCTCATTTTATCAAACGGTTGCTTGCTGGAACATTTTCTCTGCTAGTTCGCCGCAGTTGGGGGGCTGCACCCAGGAAATGACTTTGTTTCAGGGCTAGTGAAATTCTAAATCTACAAGAAGAAAATCATGATTTAGTAGTGTGGTTTTCAAGTATGTATTTTAAAGTTTGATATTCATGAACACAGCATTCTGCGATATTTGCCCTCACAGACCTGGACACGCTTCGCTTCGTTCGCTGCCCTCGACCGATTGTGCAGCAACACTTAAACGCTCTCCTCTCCAAATTGATGGTAGACTGAACGGTAAGCACATACATTTCTTGCAAGCGTGTAATCGGCTTGAGCAGGTCATCCTCTCCTATAGGAACGTAGAAGATAATGCATTGTTGAAACGATGAAGTACATACTTAGGGGTGGATATTGATGATAGGTGCGCGCATCCTTCTAGCTTTTCCCTGGAATACTATATTCCAGGGGAAATCAAGAAATCGGATATCCAAGTAAGCGTTGAGGAACCTGTGTAACTTGTAGCTTTGTAGTACAGCACTCTACTTTAGCCCAAATCGGATGTGCACTCAACCATATTCGCCTATGTACATACACATGTGATGGGATATGACCTCTACCAAAAGAGCGGGAAGCCACATCAAATCATCGCACAGTAGAATGCCGCAACCTGATAACATCACTACAAGGAACAGTGCACCAGGCCTAACACATGTCCACGTATGCGGGATTTAGATCCTGTCAGATGCACCCTGAGGGATCAAAATCAAACTTCCCGAAGAGACTGTCATGCACACCAGAGCAACCTTCTTGCCCAAATGCTTATGTACCCAAGTGACCAATCTACAACCGGTGTTGAAAGCAAGCTCCTGCTGCTGGTTCGGCTTCCGGAGTGTGGATTCCAAAAACACGTAGCATGAATACCGCGTACAAAACAAAACGACAGCAAATGAACAAAGAAACCCATAAAACGTACTTACCATAATCCATGTTCTGTCAGCAAGTGTGCCAACGCTTAGTTCCGCAATATGTGAATGCTCGATCACATCAACAATGAATTTCAAAAGACATGCTTAAATGTGCCTAACACGAATATCAGGCTGGATATACAATTGAGCTCGCGCTCACTGATCAACCCCCACTTGTGCGGGGCGGATCGATCCACCCTCTGTCCATGAATTCTATGGACTATGTCTTGCAGGTATGGAAGTGGGAGAGTCATGATGTAGAAGCGTAGCACAAATTCGAGTTTCTCCCTAAAATCAACAAAGTGGCTGCTTCGAGGACTCTCTGTTCCCATCAGTGGCTGTGTTTGTGCGTTTGGGTGCAGTTGGCGACGGCATGTGCTCGTCCTTCTCCCGCGGCGCGGACGTGCTGCGCGACTACCTTGCAGACCCGCGGCACATCGACCTGCGCAACTGCGACCCCTCCGCCCGCACAGCCTACTTCCGGGTGGGGTGGGCTCGAGGACACCTCGATAACTAGCCTCGAAAGTGCATGCCCGGAGGCAATACGCCTGAGCGTTTAGACAAGCCGATCAACTGATGAGCGTGGGCACTTTCGTGCGCGTGCGAAACTCCCAGTAGCCTTTTGGCGGGCTTGTGTCAGCGAGTGTGCAAACCAGCAAACTGCTTTCTCGCCAATTGCTAAGCTCTATGTCGACGCTCCCCAGATTATGTGATATTTAACTAGGAAGGATATAGTCGACCAAGCAGAGGAATCGCCTGTCTCGTAGTCATCGAAGCACAACTTCATCCAACCGTTCCATCCCGCACCCTGTCTTCTCCAGCAATCAAGAACGCCAGTTCAGGCTGATATATCGACCTGAGGTCGGAACTGTTCAACGGAAAACACTGATCAATAGTTGTCGAAATATCCGTCAGACTTTATACGTGTTATGCATAGTAGACCCGCAACCCGCAACCAGCGTGTTCCTTCATAAAGCCATTGGTGGAGATAGAAGATAACGAATTAGAGAAATGCTGCCTAACCACACGGCCCTGTACTTCCAGGTTTATATTCATGTTCAACCAGGGAAGCTGCTCGTCGTGGTTGGCTCATTGCATATCGTTGTAGTGTCGCTGTAAGTTCCGCCTTGTCGCACCTCTGCTTCCCTCCCTGTTGGCCCAGAGGACGGTGGCGAGCCGCGCGCGTAGCGACGCGTTGTTCATGGTGAGGTGCTCGCTGCGGCGCGTGTACATGCGCCACTTGGAAGCCCTGGAGCAGGCCCGCGCTGACGTGGGCGCGGCGCATGAGGTGCTGGACGCAGAGGACGGTGGGAGGGCAAAGGTGATGCCGTACGGCGAGAGCGCGTCATCTTCTCAACATCGCTCGTGCTCGCTAACACCCGGACGCTCGCTCATGCATGCTCCTTGATGTACGCTCGCTCATGCCCGCTCGGCGCCACAGGCTCGCGCGCTGGCTCATGGTTTGGAGCAAGTTGTCTCCGCCATCTTCACTTTGGACATCAGTTTCGCACCCACGGCCAGCCAGCTCCCGTGTTGCTTACTCGATCGCGCGTGTGTCCACGCACGTCGGGGCGTGCAACTCATCTTGTCTCCTGGGCCAAGGCGCGTTGTTCTTGCCAACAGGCGTGCCTGAGTAGTCACAACCCTTAACACCAATCCTGTGACTCCCACACCTAAGGAGAAAACGCGCAAGAGACTCTTGGACCAAACTGCCTCCGTCCTTGCGACGCTGAGCGTGTGTCTTGTGGCCGATCTCAATCGGGGGGCGTGAGATGAGCGGATTGTATATAGAAAGTGGGGAGATGTGTTGATATAGTCCATAGTGCGGCGCTGGACAAGCAACCCCAGTAGCGGCAGTCCGAATCTGTATCGACATGCACTTGGAGAGATGGGCACATTGTCGTTGCACGTTCGAGGCAGGATGCATGAGCACCCCCAAGTTGTCAGATCATGTTCCAAGCAGTCCTTAAATTAGCATCATGGAATGTGTTTGCAGACAAGGATGCATGCCACGCGACGCGCTATAGGAGGCATGCGCCAGGCTCAACGGTCGATACGCATCTTCCTGCAGTCTCCCGAGGCAGAGGTTCAACTAGCCAAGAAAGGGCGGTGTGAGGAGCGCCTGCGTATGGTACCAGCCCCCCTGCAGTACAGCGCAGATGTCGCACTCAATGCTGCTGTGCTTCCGTGCGCATTAGGTGGTGGTGCCATTGAAGCGGTTGGCAATTTGGATCGCTGATGCTGCTTTCATTATTGTTGTTCTTCTTGCATTTTTGGTAGCGGGTGTTGAATGAATTTTCGAAATCTGTTTTGGTTGAATCACTACTCAAACAGTCCCTGAATCTTTTTGGGTATTGATGAGCGTGTCCCAAACCAGCTGGACACAGAGCTCCCCGGCATGGAGGAAGCGCTGAGTCAGGCAGAACGCTCATCGCCAGGCTGGTGCCAGCTCAGCAAAGCAACGAAGGTGCTGCTCGACCTGCGAGAGACGATTGGTGCGATGCAGCGTCTTCTTCCTATCAAAGCTAGGACCCAGGAATAGGTTATTTGAAAGGTACAGATCATACGCCTTGATTTTGTGTGTGCGTTGAAGTGCCGGAGTGCACGCAATCTCAGTGTGCACCGTGTGCCAACTCAGCTTTGCTAGAACAGGCACTACATCGTATTCAAGCTGTATTCCCAGGTGGAGCTGCTATCTCCATTGTTTCTTGACCTCCACGGCTATCCATCAACTGCAAAGAACAAGATATTGTTTCGCCCAATTTGGATGCGACTGGGTGCTTGAAAGCCCCGAGCGAAGGATTTTGCTGCCAGGCTCATGAG
This sequence comes from Pyramimonas parkeae, assembly GCA_018697155.1. Taxonomy (NCBI): domain Eukaryota; kingdom Viridiplantae; phylum Chlorophyta; class Pyramimonadophyceae; order Pyramimonadales; family Pyramimonadaceae; genus Pyramimonas; species Pyramimonas parkeae. The sequence goes on along the minus strand of NHOP01000358.1, from coordinate 2,085 downwards.
TGTGCTTGCAGAGTTGGTTTTTGTTCATTGCACGGATTCCAACGTTGTTTGTCACTTAGCCCACCCAAAGCTGAAAACCACCACTCTGTCGTGCTGTTTTTTGGGTGCGGTACGATCAATATTCATTTGGTAGTCGATTCGGCTATTGCAAGGGCCACTTGCTATTCACAACACACTTGCAAACCAGTCAAACTGTTTCTCTTGGGCAACCACCTACCACATAATTATAGATGCTGCGTGCCTGCAGCAAGCACCCTATGAAACACCCAAAGGAGCCATCTGGCGCTGATTGGATACAGTGTGTGCGCCAGACGCAACTCCCTATTGGAACGCGTTTGTCTTGACGTATGCTGGTGATGTACGTGGAAGGATGTGATACGCCATGCATGGCGATTAAGGACTGAGGGAGTACATGGATATTGTATCGAAAGTGCCTTGTTTGAATTGATCGTCATCGGACGCCCGGCCTCTGATAGAATGTGTAAATCTGGTGACATCAGGCGTGAATGCTCTAGAGGCGGAGCTGCGGAGCGCGAGCAAGTCGGTAGGGCTGTCGGCAAAAACCGCAGGCGATAAATTGGAATCTGAATCGTCCGAAACGTTTGCCACCATTGTGTCTCAAGACTTTGCGCAAGAGGTGCGTCCTTGCTCCACTCGTGCAGATCTGGGGAACGCCAGAACCACGATCTTGGTGTATTTCCTGGTGCTCCTGCAGAATTATCCGGCACCTTGCAGAAAGCACATTGCTGAACATCAGGCTTTGTTTGAAAAGACGGTCAGTTCGGCAGACCGAGGCTCTTCCATTTTTTCTTTTTTCATGTCGACATTGTTGACAACTTTCAACCATGCATTAATTACGGCAAGCACCTGTGCCTATCTGTCGCAGTTTTCCACGCTTGAATCTGAGATGCTGTGGGCAGTGTCGATGAACACCTGCTGATAATCATGCTATTTCTTATATGTGATATTTTCAATTAAGTTACTGCGCACACTAGGCGTACGAGGTTGCGGATAACGCCGCCTGCTATCAATGCCCTTGTGAAATAACAATTCCTGTATCCATGTAGTTTCCTACTTATATGCCAGGCAGATATACAAGCGTCATGGTTGCTGACTGGAATGGCTGCTTGCAACTCGGTGTGACCTTCCAGTCAGCAAGGCCAAGAGTACGGAACTCAAACCTTTTGCTGCAAACAGATGCGCGTACAAGTTAGCAGAACACCGAAGATCGTGCTTTTTGGCTTTTTTCACTCACATTGCAATCACCACAGCGTGGATGTGCATAAAAAAAAAGCAGGATTCTTGAGTTCCTGATTCTTTTTTGGGTGTTTCTTGAAGGAGTTTCATGGATATTTTTTTTTGAAGGTGTTGTAAAGGACAGGCGCGAGGTTCAACCAGTGAACATTGAACGTCATCAATCTAGAGATGAAAGGGTACCGATACTTGCATGAGTGGTGTGTTCCATATGCGACTACAGTTAAAGGCGTCAGGAGGCACGTTGCGAGTGTTGTCCAACGTGTCCTTGGGCATGGCTGCGGGCGAACTGGACAAGGCACCTCCCGTTTCTCTTCCTCTCTCACTTGCCTTCTAGCTTCTGGCACCAACTTGGACATTGGCCTACCCCGGGTTGTGCAATGTTGAGGTCGCTACTGGAGCTGGTTGTCCCACACACACGCATCCAGGGCGACTCTTGCATCAGCTCCATGAACATTTTGGAACCATCAGAGTTTGCTCGATAAAGTTTTGCAGTCGAGAGAGTTGATACACCATGCCGCCTTCCCAGATCGCTCAGTAGTTTCCATTCTGCGCGTATCAATCTGTACGCTCCGTGGGCCTTCATTTAGCCTAAACAATTTAGGTTACCCAAACACAAGACTCTGAAGGCACAGAATTGTAACTCGAGGATTCGTCTTTAGCGCAGGTTTATCTGTTACTTAACCGCATGTAGCTTGGGTGGACTCAATTTTTACGGCTTTTGATATGAATATGTATACATGGGGACATAGCCCTTACCACAAGGGCGGGGAGCCGTGTCAACTGAATCGCGCGCGAAGTTCTATCGTTGCACAAGGTCACCTTCGAAAT
>NHOP01000357.1:0-16029 GCA_018697155.1 Pyramimonas parkeae | reverse complement strand
CCCCCCGACCTGGTCCCACAGGGGAGCGGATCTGCAGGCCAAGCTCGTTGCACGCCTGAACGAGCTCCTCACGCATTGTCGCGGCCAAGTCTGCAAGCTGCCCCGCCGCCGCGTGCGTGCTCTGAAACTGCACTCTGAGCGCCGTCGCCTCCTCCCTCCCAGCTTGGCTGGCCTGCATTGCTGCCTTGCACTGCTTCGCCTCGTCCCTGGCAGCACGGGAGAAGTCGCGGCGCACTCGTCGTCTCATGCGCGAGCCCCGTCAGAAGGTGGAAGACTTTTAAGAAAAGCTGCTAAACAAAAACTAAAATGCTATGTGTCAACAATCCATGTTGCGGAGTATGAATCCAATGTCTTGCACGTTGTGCGCCATGGATTGTGGTTTGTTGGTATAGCAGGTTGGTGGCGATGTTCCCTGCAGACATTCTGGGCTTTCGCCATGCAAACTTACCCCAACCCTTTGCTCACTCAAGCCGACATACATAACCCAAGATACGGACTCCTAGATGTAACCTGGTCTGGATGCATCCTCTCCCTTGCGCATGGGGGCGATAATGAACTCAGAGAAGCATCAATTTGAGAGCTACTTGCTCCTCATGGTGTGCTCATTTGTTCCCCATCCTGCCGCTAACGTCCAACCGCTCAACAAAGGCTTGTACCACGGACGTGCCAACGATTCACACACCTGCCAATCACGCTTATTTGAAACAGCTGCAATCAGCGTTTACAGAAGATTTCTTTGCAGGATGGACTGGGCTACCCACTTGGCATGATGCAGCTGGGCTCTCAGGAGCGCCATCGTCTCTGCGTTGGCAGCGTCCTTCCTGGCTGCGTCCGTGAGCTCAGCACAGCGCTTGTCCGACTGGATCAAAGCCAACTGCACCGGCACGCAAAGGCAACAATGTTGATTCCCAAGCGCAGACTCTGGGAGGCATTTTTGCATTTCGGAGTGTCAGCTCAACCACCGGATGCTACCTGGCGGAAAAGAGGACAGCAAGGGCTCCAACACCACTTAAAGCACCATATTGTGTTGTGTGCATGGGTGCTGTCTGATCTTGCCATTGGCGGACATTAAGCCCACACTGAAACGAGCCGCTGTTGTGAAGCATGCCGTGCAACTCAAGCAAAAGCGCACTTGGGTCAAAGAGTTCTTGATACAGTATGTACAGGGAGTTGGCCCTTGCCCACTAGGTGGGATGCTGGGTGAACTGAGTCAAGCGCTAAATTCAATCGCGGTAAAGTAACATTGAAAATCTTTGTACCAGGCCAAAAACAATTGGCGTAGAATCCAAGGGAAGGTATGTTTGTTTCCCATCGGAATGATATGGTGATCCTTGCATACCCATAGAACATGAAAACGGCCCATGTGTGATATCAAAACATTGTTTCCGGTATACACGTATCGTCATGATATTGAAAAAAAAAGTACAGCCTGTGTACAGGGAATTAATTACAACAGGAAGAGGACAAACTTATGTCTGCTTCATATGTAATCAAATGCCAAGATGAGCACATTGCTCAGACCTCCAGAGATTCAACACTACGTGATGTGATATGTGTCTGTCAACCAGTTCATGGATTCACAAAATCATCTTGCAAAGGGGCGGAAGTGGTTCAATGGAAATGGCTCCCCAACCTGTGGGTAGTGGTCACATCCCTAAGCTTTCTCTGTTGCTTACAGGTGGCATCATGCCTGCAGCTTGAGATGGGACCTGGCCATACTTTCTAGGGGAAGAGCCGCGCAGACTATCCCTCCAAAACCGAAGCAGTGGCTCAGTCTCCCATCTTCGTTTCTCACACTGTGGGCATATGTCAATAAACTAGAAACTGGCACCGCTCGTGTGTACGCTTGAACGACACTTATGGTTGCTAACACAAATATACGCTTGAACGGAACACCAAAACACACACGATGATAAAACAAACAACTCGCCTGGTATTCCTGTGCAGTGGCCAGGTATTTGGAGCTCATCTTTCTTTGCTCCTCGATTTGCGACCTGTGGGGATGCTACGTCGGTCAGAAAGTGTGCAAAGGGCTACTAAACAACGACGATATCGCAAGCCCCAGTATATTTTCATTAACAAAAAAGTTCTCTAGCACCTTAGATGGTTTTAGGGTTCCACAATCACTAAAAACAAACATGTGGACGGTGTTGCTTTGTTGATAGTCAAGGCCCTTGCCAAGTATCAGCTATGCAGCATTTCTGCAAACAACTTGAGAAATCCATGGAGCTTCAGATAAGAAGCCACTTGCTGAGACCAATTGATCGTCCGGGCAATTGACTTGTGATCCTCAGGATGCATTGCAGATGCCCGTATTCTGGTGACGCGGCACTGAACTGAAACAGATGCCACCTGCCTCTTGATGAACACAACAAGTGCAGCAGACCAACCCCTTCTGTTTTGTGGATTTCAGGGCACCCCTTCAGTTCAGACTCAATGCACAACACGCAATCGATTATAGCAAAGCAAGGAACAGCTAAGGCTTAAGCATTACAAAAGTGATTGTTACTTCTCATTGTAAAATTTCTAAAGGTCCACTATCTATCTGTTCTGGTTAGCACAATTGGAGGACACTCTGGTCAAGAACCGATTGATCTTGAACTTTGAGCATGTGGTCTCAAAGTCTGTGCTAGACAACACCATATTCACATTATGCACAAGGAACTGCCGGTACAGTCGACTACGGTACGGAGCAGATTGCATATACTGGATCAAATAGCTACGCAATTGCTTCACAGAAGCAACAGAACTGATACTCGAATCGAAGTCTGTTGTAGTGGTGCTCGGTGGTGAACAGCTTCACCAAGCACAGGGAACCATGTTCTCAACAGGTTTGAGGGCTGTGAAATTCTCGAGGAAAAAACAAGTAGTCCATGAGCATCGTGTTCAGAGCTAGATATTCACGGTACTCAGAAGTAGAAGCGTTCAGGATTTCACGGCGACTATGTCGGGGAAGTGCACAAGTAGACCGTCACGGACGATTGCGTTTCTGCGATAAGTAAGTGTCCTTTTATGTGGACCAAGAATTACTCAAACATAGCACTCCACGTGGACCAATAATCACTTGACACTGGCACTTCACATAGACCAATGCTCACTCAACACCTGGCACTCCACGTAGACCAATGATCTCTCACCATGTGGCATGCCATGTGGATCCAAAAAAAATAACACGTGGCACGCGTTATTCAGTAAAGAATGACACGTCAGCGCCAAGTTTGGGGGCGCACCCGGACCCACAAAACGTAAACCCTGGGTGGTTGGCAAACAAGTCCTCAGACAGACTGCACGAAAGTCCTACCATTGCCAACGCACACGGACCCATCCAGCATGCTGTGCTCTGGCAGATTCTCGAAACTTCTACCAAAGACAAGACTGTTACCGACAAGACAAGCATGGAAACACATGTTTGATACGCGTGCGACTGTTGAACGTTGATTGCTTCATTCTTCACAGCTAGGTGTTCAGGGAACCGAGAATTGATCAGGGTTCAACAGCAAAACAAACGAAACTCAATCAAATCCATGGCAGCACAACTTCTTTTGGTTCAAAGCATGAAAACTCGTTTCTCTTATGCGCGTCACCCCCAAACCTTGTGTGACTACCCCCACAACTACATTTCTTCGTCGTCCTGAAGAGGTTGTACCTGGAAACACGCAGCTCCTCTTTGAGGCTCGAGATCTGCATCTCCGCCAGCTGGATCTTCTGTGCCAGCTGGTCGTCAACCTGGCGATCCGCTTGCACGCCTGCATGGGGAAAATTGTGTGGGGCTCTCACCCAAGGCACACATGGTTGCATGGGCGTAAAGCACTCAGGTGCTGAAGCAGAGCCAGGATGTATGCTTGGGGGAAACTTGTGTCAGAAGACGGTTTTCAACATGTATGAAAATCACCGTGACTTTTATGTGGACTGATGATGCATGCTTGGAAAGATGGATGTTGCAGGGAGCAATCATGCCATACAAACCTCAGAGATTCGGCAGTCTCGCAACACCATGTTTGGGAACTGAGCACTGTCGACCATTAGGTCCATGAACCAAGACCAGGCTATCGGTTCAAAAATCACGGGCGCAAATGATTCGATAATTGTCGCCTTGAAATTTTTCCCGGTGTCATGCGTACACCCTGAGGAGCTTCGAGGGGACTCTAGACTCACCATTGCAAGCAATTGAATGCCGAGCACACCGCATGACACGCAGGTGCAGACCGTCGCGATGCAGGAACAGGCTCGGCAAAATCCCGCCTCTTCGAAACATGAAGAATGACGAAGATTGAGGCCAAGGTATCATGGCACGGAAGCTTGTGTCCCACATTCAACTTGTACGCACCAACAAATCATGTTCGATGCAACAGACGGCGTTGATGAGAAACGCGCGCTGTGTCAGTATCTTGCACAGCGCCTGGTGGAAGCCAGATCCAGACTTACGAAACATCTGGACACATAGTCCATGCTGTTTCATGCAATTCTGCAGATGTCAGCACCTCGCTCCGTGTTCGCAGTTTCCCGCACCGCGAGGGCGATATGCTGACATTCGATTTGTCGGAGCACACGAACACTCGCCTGATATCACAGCCGAGTAGTCGTGCTTGGTCTTTTGGGCAAGCTCCTCCATGGCTGCCACTTTGTTCATGAGGCCGTGGATCTGGTTCTGGCACTGATGCAGCTCGCGCTCCGCGGCCAGCCGCTCCTGTCGGCAGCCACAACAACAGAAAGTGCGCGTCAAAAACAACATATGCACCCAGAACGTCACCTCCCTGCAGTATCACCAGTGAACCATCGACTCTCCTGTTGCGTTTGCATCCTTCCATGCCGTGCCTTGAATCAATATTTCCAGAATCAACGCATTGAGGGCTTGGATACGCAGCAGCCCATGCAGCAAAACTGCATGCAAACACTGTTGTGAAGTCCGCAATATATTCTTCTCCCATCACGTTGAATCTTTCCAGAAAAAAGATTTCGAGCGCAAATCGAAGTTGCGCGTTCAACTTGAAACATAATTCTTACCTTGTTTGAATCTCAAGAGAACCACTCTTGCTTGCCTAAGTCTCCATGCGAGGGTGTGTTGCTTTCGGGCAGTACTGCTACAATAATCCAACCGGATCATGCTCGTGCCCTGAGAAGAGTGGAAGAATCTTCGTCATGCAACTCTTGGTGTTGTCTCGCTTGGGAGCAAGATTTTCATCGTGAAACACAATTCTGCCCATTCTCACGCTTTCCTCATACGACTATAACGACGGACAAGCCCCGAAAAACGGTTGGTACCAGGCGAAACAAGTGTCTCACAGGTCCCCACTTGCACCTCCTCCTCGTAGTCACGAGCGTGTTTGCTATGCATGAGTCTCAGTTGGACTTGCAAGAAAGCGTGCATAAGCCAGAAGCCAGGATTTTTGCCGCAACTTGCCAAGGCGCAAGCACCGTGCGTTGCCGCCTAAGCGATCCCACAACTCTCGTCTCGGAACAATCACGGACCCCAGAAATGCCAGAAATAAATCCCTTGGGAAGCCTCCAGTCTCCATGGAGTTGCTAGCTATTTCCAAAGACTTGGCAGGTTGCTTGATGTCGCTTGTACACCTGCAAGTCCCCGTCAAATGATCCGCCAAAACCAACAGCCGCACTGCATCCTAGGACGAGTGTGCAACTGTGAACAAGTCGTCTCACCTGGTGCTCGAGGCCCAGCTCCGCCTGGAGCTGGTCCAAGTCGGTGGTTTGTTTCGATAACAGCTGTTTCGCGAGTTGGTACTTCACCGACACTGCCAGGTCGTCCTCCGACGCGCCTCCTGACAAGTGACAGCGCGCCGACTCAGCCTCGAGGCTAACCCAAACACTCGCGGACGCAGTCAGGCGTTGTGAGAAGCTCCCGACACCCTGCAGGCGGGGGCGAAAAGCTCGCAGCTGTGCCAAGAACAAACTCTTCAGGGTTCAGAGGAGATCCTTGTCAGTTGACTCCACGATTGTGAACGCTGAAGGGCCAAAGGCCACAGACAAGGTCAGACTCTGTCGGACGTAAGTGCTGGAAGAGCTGACACGGTTTAACATAGCAAATGGATCGATTCTTGAGGCGGAAGTGTTCAAGATATATCAGTTTTAGACTCTATTGATCCTCACCTCAACCTTGGGAATCTCTTGCGATACGGGTGTACAGTTTGCGATTCTGACCAGTTTATCGCTTGCTAGCAAGCAGCACCCGAAGGCAAACTTAGGCATCCTCGTCGCACGTCGTAAAGCATGCTTAGAAAATAAACCGAAACCAGGAGAAAATGGCATCGTCCAAAACATCCGTCCTAGATGCGACATGTTCCCAATTCCCTGTACCTTGCGGCACCTTCCGCAGGGCGCTGTGCCTGGGAGGGGCGATGTTCTCATGATTGGCCAGGCTGCCCAAGCGCTCGTGCTTGTCTTGCAAGGGTGGGGACACGGGGGCTGCACAATGCGCATTTTTGCTGCGCTCCGCTGACAATTGCCGCAACGAGCCCAAGAGTCGCGCCTGTGACCAACTAAGTGAACAACTCTGCGCGCTGCAAAGGAGTGCAGATTACCAGGCATAAACTCATCAAATGAGCCTGTAACGGACACAGAAAATGTCATAGCCACATGAAGCATCAAAAACGCTGGCATGAATTCGTCTTCAGTTTCTAACTGCAAGTTATTTCTGCCTTTTCCCAAAATTCATTCACTTTACGGGGACGACTGGCCTGTGATTGCAGAGCTCGTGTGCTCTGGTTGTACTTTTCCTGCAATACCCGAAGCGTGGGTGGCCTCCCTGGCGTGTCTGCACATTCGATAGCCCCTTCCATGTCTCCCATCGTGATTCTCGCTGTTGAACATTCACAACATCGATTGCATGTCAGAATTGAAACCGTTTCAATGGCATGACGCAAAACAATGTCTTTCGACGCGTACCAGTTGCCTAGTTCAAATTCAATAGGTGTACGATGATCATATATAGTCAAACGCATAAGTCATCAGCCAAAGTATTTCAGCACAAGTATTCAGTGTGGTGAAGATGCTCTAGGGCAGAAACTGAAAAACCAGTCTGGCGAGTTTATCCTGCAACTTGAAAACAAAAGGGTAAATAAGAAGATGTTCCCAGTCTAATCATTTATGATAGCTTCAGGATGAAAATGATACAAATGTAAAACGCTCCTTTACCACACTCATATGGAATCCCTGTGAATGAGAACCTCACAGGACCACCACAACGACTCTACACTTTCGTTATCACCCATGAAGTCTCTTGATTAATGAACAGCCAAGCTTTTAAGGATACCAACGTCAAACTCGCTGAATCTGTGTTTACAATAGAGCTTTCATGTAATGTTATTCATATCCACAAATCGAACATGATCGTGGGCAAGTCTCGAGTAATCCTGCGTCCTCCAACGTCAATTCTGAAATTCGATACAGGGAGTGAACGCAGAATAAACATCGGTGACACACCGAGATGCGCTCAGCCCCGAATTCTTGTCGACAAATAAGTACGGGTATATGCTTGGCAGGGTTGCTGAAACTGCAACGAGACTGCAGTAGCGGTGCAGCCACTCCTGTTCAACCGTTCAAACCAGCTGAGTGTTCTGGTTTGAACACGCAACGGTACTGGTTCGGAAAGCGCGGCGGGGCGGTGTAATCGGATCGGGGTTGTGCAGGGCTGGACGGGCACAGTTCAGAATCAGGGTGTCCGTTCATCGAGCGATAATCGAGACCGACAGGACCCTGTGAACCCAGTCGCGAAAATTGGTATCCGATCGATGGTGGAGCATCCTAGTCAATTCAGGAAAGGGGTTGTGTCTTTTCATCGTCATGGTCGAAACCAAGACGGCCCTATGAACCGATATTGCTACATGTCTACATGTAACAAAGAAAGCCAATCATCCGAAGCCCGAGCATCTTGGCAAAATCGTAGCAGGATTGGGGGCAACTTTTCAGCGAGTCATGGTCGAAACCGACTCGACGTATCGAATGCGATTACGACAACAAACGCGAATCATCCCAAGCTCGAGCATGATATTAATCCGAAATCAGGTACATATCAGGTAGGTTTGTCAAAATGTCACATCCGAGAAGGGGCCTGGCCGATGATTTCCCCCGTTGACAACAAATTCGAATCACCCGAAGCTCGAGCGCCACGGAGAACTCAGGATCGGGGTCGCGGTATGTCATCATGGGCGAAACCAACACCACCTGTTGAGCTTGGTGGCGGCAACGAATTTGGAGTATCCAAAATTCTCGCGTATCGATGCAAGGTGGGAGTTTTACTCTCAACAGTATGGGTAAAACCACCACGCGACAACCCGGTCGCCACAACAAATTCGAATGCCCAGAACTTTATATCAGGATTAAGGAATGTTCGCGTATACAACAGTACACATATTGGTGTACCCATGCATTGGGTGGCCCGGTGCAACGTCTCTCCGGTTGTCCATGCCAGAGATTCTAGCGCAAGGATTATACATCGTGGCCCGCAAGGTCATGATGTCGAATCCTTACCTCCAGCACCCTTTGCGAGTTTCAAAGGGTGCTATAGATCATTCTATCTATAGCACCCTTTGATAGTCAGATGATTCAAGATTGTGAGGTACATGTGTCGCTATGATACACCGTCATTGTCGTTTGGATTGCTTGATAACCAGTGTGCCCGGGTTCAAGCACCGGCGCGTCTAGATAGGCATTGAATCGGTTCATAATCATCAAAGGAAACGCTGGATTGGGCGGCCATCCTCGATGAACTCAATAATATTCCAATCGCCGAAGGGATCATCACCTTGAGTGGTACTACCTCGGTCGATAATTTTTCAAGCGTCATCCTGGCTTGGCAGTAACCTTCGGTTGATGTGTAACTGTACCAGTTGCCTAAACCATCACCACGAAAACTGTCGTTCGCTGGTTTGCTTGTGGTGTGCGTCGTGGGCGGGCTTTACGATTTCCCGGTGCGTTTTCCCTAAGCGCGCCGTTCGGAACGTGGACCCGGCCTCCGGGGGTAAGGTTCTGCCTCGGCGTTCGAGTGAAAGAGCGGCGTTACCAAAAGAAAGTGCCCCCCCAGTGTAACAGACTGGGCAGAGTTCGCTCAAACACCGAGGTACAAAGGTCGTGTTAAGCTTTGTATCAGCGCTGTAAGTGAGCTTGACACATGGCAATCAACACGGCAGACGCAATGCTGGAAGTGAACGCCGAGGTCTGCGGGACGACTCTGTCAGTATCAAAACGCAACTTGGAGAACGATGACTTTACAGATCCTTGTTTCTTTGATGAGGACTACAGGTAGGTTTATTGGTTTACACTTATATAGATTTTGTCGGGATTGTGCTTTGTAGTAGTAGTGACTCTCCAGTCGCGTGCACTTGTCAGAAGATGTGCTTCACAAAGTATGTGCTTGCTTCGTTTCGTTTTCGTGATGCAAGATGCAATAGGATCGTTGGGCAGCAGCATGAGGGTTCCAAGTAAGTGAATTTTTGGGTGCTTCACTCGCACATTCTTGTAGTTGGTATGCCTGGATCCTCCAGTGGGCAGATGATAAAGAAACTATACTTCAGAGGCAGAAATACAGAATTGTTCGTTAGTTTGTTGTTATGGTTAGGACACCTTCGCCAGAAATTCTTTCTTGATCGCTTCAATTGGTACGGTGCGTCAGGCATCGTTGCAACAAAATTTGGCTACATGTGACTCTCCAACCCCTTCATTGAAGGGGGCAGGCAGAAATCACGCCTGGTATTTCCAATTTCCCGCATCAAATGCTCCTCCTTGAATGCTCTATTTTGATGTGCTTTGATGACATGATCCAGATTGGACAAAATGATTTCAGTTCATAGATATTGTCACAAGCTACACATGTATGTAGGATGATTCGTTTGACGGCGCCCACTGCGTATAGCTACAACTCAACTTTGCTAGTTTCGAATGTGCCTGCATCACTTGTCATGCAAAAATGAACTTTTTTGGGGGGCTCATTTGATTTGGATCTACATTTTTCAAAATTGAACCCGTTGAATTGAATGGTGACTGCATACAGGATAAGCCTCCCAAAGTCACCCCAAAACAAGCGCTCTCCAGCGATGACATAAACATGCCGCATGATCGCGCTAGATTTGCATTGTTGTGTCTTGAAGCTTTGTATGTGCTTTCCACATGGTTTCCACCGACACATTTAGGAACCAACCAAGGTTCTCATTGGTCCCGTGCTGAGTATTTTACGGATTCGCACTTTTGTTTGCAGTCCGGCGGCGGCTACTGGGTTTGTTGTATGGGAGGGTGCTTTGCTTTTCGTGAAGCTTATGCAGGACCTTCACTGGAGACGGCGTTTCGCTGGCAAGCGTGTGGTGGAGATGGGTGCCGGGATTGGTTTAGCAGGCCTGGCGGCCGCCGCAGCCGGCGCGCACGTGCTCCAAACAGATCTGCCCTCGGTTGTAGCGGGCTCGATCCAACCGAACGTCAATACAAACGCCACAAGACCCTACTCCAATCCTCAACACGCAGGCAGCCGTGTTGCATGCCAGGAGGAGAACTCCGGCTCCGGATCGCCGTGGACAGGTACTTCCTGTCAATGGCTTGACCCATCCCAGCATTATTGCCTGCATTTTCACAATCGAGAGCGTGATCGAAGAGTTTCCAAGCTGTAGGTGCTCTGAGTTTGACCGATGCACTTCCATAGGATTGGAAGCAGATCTGCCAGGAGATTGGACTGGAGACATGATGTTTCATCTTGCATAACCCCAGTTGGATGTCAGAGCGCAGTCCCATCTGGTGTTTGCGAAAATATTGGTGCTTGCTTGAAGCACAACATACACCGTGAACTTGTGGGCGCTTCAGAACAAGACCAGAGTTCAGAGCAGCAACAGGGGGCAGGCGTATAGCGGTTGAACAGAAGAAATGTTTTTTCTTGCTTTGAGTTTGTTCATACTTGAAATGGACGAATTTAGGCGTCCTTTTGTTGCACAGCAGCGCTGATCGGTGAAGGAACCAACATGCACACTGCGATCGTATACAGTGGCGCGTACCTCTGATATGCTCATCACGCACGAACGCAATCCTCCTGCTCACATGCTCAGGGTCGGGAAGCATGGACATGCCGTCGGAAACTTGAATTAGTCTGTTGCGGACGGTTCCTTGCTGGGGGCAGCCCTGGTTCCCGCTCAACAGGCACACCACCAAGTAACGCTATTTCATGGCCATATGAACAATGGGCTTGACCGGTTGGTCATTACAAATGATTTGAATGGGTCTCTGGTGTAAGCACATGCTAGTATGAGCAAACGGAAAACAGCACATGGACTCTCTTGGGAATGCGGCATGTCTTCAAACGATTGGACTTGTAGAGTGTTGCCAAGCGGTTTTTTCATCGAGTACGCATTGTGCATTCAATATCGTGTGACGACACAGTTTTCGAGATGGCTGTCCAAGAGGAAGTTTTATGTGATCTACATTCCTGTTCAGTTTGCGTTGCATTGCAGTGCTCGGAGCAAGCATGCCATGTCATTCAGGTCTTTTTAAGTTTCGATCTGGATACGCATATCGTTGTATGCATGTGTTCAACTTGCGAAGTACAGTGCGCAAGCAGTGACAGCCCTGTCAGTGTAATTTTTCCTTTGTCCGCAATAATAAGTCTTCAATCCCAACTGGCCAAAATGCCCTCTCGCCTCTTCTTGATTCCGTAGGTGCGCTAAGGGTGGGCAGGGGCTCGGTGGTAGCCATGGCTCTGGACTGGTGCAAGCCGTTGGATGCACAGTGCTTGGGCAAAAACAACGACCCTAGACACGCGGACGTGATCCTGGCAGTGGAGACGGTTTGGCTGGCCGAGCTCATACAACCATTTGTATCCACCGCAGTAGACATTTTACGTGGGCCGAACCGTCCTCAGTGCTACTTCATCAACGGTGAGCGTGCCACGGAATCATCGAAAACCTTTGCGCACACGTCACAGGTCATGGATGCTTTTGAAGCCGCAGGATGCGGTTGGGAGAAGGTTGCGGAAGTGGATTCGGACGATTATCCTAAGCCGACAAAGATATTTCAAGTCTGGCTTCAGTTAAATTAACTTTTGTCTCTGTGATCCGCAAATTAAGAATGCGCTCCCAACATTGGTCCTAATTTCGTATGCGTTGTACAAGCTGGTATATCATATACCAGCTTGTACAACGATATTATGTATGAATATGATATTCATACATAATATCGTTATCATCGTTATCAGCGCACCTAATGTAATGTTCGTTGACATACTTCTACGGACCCGATATGCATGTCATTTAGTGTGACTCTTTTGTCACGTCAATGGTGACATGTGCTCGGGGTTATCCATTACGTCGCACAGCCTTGATGAAGCGTTTTCGATGGGTGTATGTGACTTTTTGCAGTCTTCCATTCATGTGATGACGAAATATTTGTTGCTGCCAACTTGATTGTCATATTGATTGAATAGAATATGATTAATTTCAAGGTAAGATGGCACAGAATTATGATACACGGTGCGAATCGACCAGGAATACATCAGGCGCGGGAGATTGCGATCGAGCCAATAGCTACTATTTAAGGCTGGATTGGACTATTTCCCACCTGAAATGTTACTGTATACTGTAAAATATATAATGGATGATGTATGCGCATGTGGCTATTCTGATCGACACTTATCAAAGGACGTGAACCTTCATAACGTTACTCGAATGCTGCCATAGTACGTTCCGTTAAGTATTTTAGAGCGAGCATTTTGGCTGAAAAGTACTCGAAGTCCTGTGCAAGTTGAGAGATCGCTAGAGCGGATCTAAGCTAATCGAGAGCTTGGTGTCAGCCAAGTAACTTCTGCTATACAAGTCCACCTTGTATTCCAATATGAAGCTGCTGGTGGCTATGCGCATACTCGCATACACGGACACTCCGTTGCTTGCGAGTAAATTGTCCGGTAATGAATGTGTCCCCATCTGTAGTGCGTGAGCAATACTCTATTGAAATGTTGGCGAATGTCACCAACGTGCCTTTGAGCGGCCTCCGTGTATGGTCGTGGACGCCATTATGACCAACACATTGATACAATTCGCTGGCCATGCATTTCTCAAAGGATTTGTACAATGTTAACAAGGTCGTGCGGCGGAGTACCTCGAAGACGCGCACCTCATCACAAGGATTGGCGACAACTTCGATACGAAGCTATTGGTGTACTTGAACGAGATAATGACCCTGTACCTGATTTAATGGTATTCCCTGACATCATATTGATACAAGCCTCTGCAAAAGAACATCCATCGATGTCTGATTCTCGACGCAAGGGGTCACCACATCTTGCAGTACACTGTATATTGTGGTATTGCCTATTAAACGAAAACAAAACTTAATCATTACATACAACCATGATGGCAAAGCAATGTTTCTACCTCTGTTGAGCTTATTAGACACTGCATGCTACGGTGCAATTGGAGGGCGCTAGTCAAGAAGGAATTGACCACAATGGCCCTTGTATGCCAAGCAGATCCGATCGTCATGTTTGGTGGAAAGGGATTGCTTTCTACGCGTTATGATTACGTGCGCCTTGAAAATGCGGCATCACTTGCCCTTGGGTATGTGCGAATAAGCCCGTTGTACGAAAAGCGAATGTAAACCCAGCGCGACTTCGACCATATTTGTGATTAGTGTATTCAAAATAGCTCTGCTTGTCCGTTCATCGCCTTCAAGTACGGTGTGGAGGGGGAAATCATATCTCCACATGGCAATACTTCTCAAGATATACTTGCAAATGTATTACTTCCGAGTCAGTTGTGATCATTGAGACATTACCTTGCATCGAATCGACCCTAACTTTCAACTTTAAAGTTATCGACAGGGTCATGTTTTATCGTGATATTGCACCGCGACCATTTAATACACATGCACGCACAATAGATAACATGCCGTCCTTGAAATGATGCTTCCTCCAATGGCCATGTGACGTCGTTTGTGACAAATGTATATAGCCGTACGTGTTTCTCCATCCACGTTTACTCTTGAACGTCAATTGAGAAAGTGTAACAAGTATTATATGTTACTCTCGCTGTCAATATCATAAGGCAATGGGAAGCTTGCTAGACGATACCCTAGTGTCGCATTGAAGGGATTGTTACGTTTATTGTCAGTATCATCAATTTACATTTGAAATAACCAAACACAC
Source organism: Pyramimonas parkeae (assembly GCA_018697155.1). Taxonomy (NCBI): domain Eukaryota; kingdom Viridiplantae; phylum Chlorophyta; class Pyramimonadophyceae; order Pyramimonadales; family Pyramimonadaceae; genus Pyramimonas; species Pyramimonas parkeae. The sequence goes on along the minus strand of NHOP01000357.1, from coordinate 1,904 downwards.
TAGTCGCATCACAGGACTACCTATCATCGAAGTGGATATATGAAGGCCTCATATTCATTCTTGGATTCTAACAGACACGCGCATCCTGGATACTTGAGTCTCATCACTAGCAGTAGACATCTTCCATATGAGACGCTTGAGATGAGAGACTTGACAAGAAAGGACCGCGCATCTGACGCACGCGACACACTTCTCATCTCAACACTCACAATCTCATATACTTGGCAGTGTCTAAGAACGGGGACTGGCTCCGAGCATTGGAATATTTAACCATTGATGGTTATCATGGCTGGCATGGCTATCACTGTGTTCTCGTAAATGTACTAATGTACTGGCTATCCTGTATCTCATGATTGTATTAACATGATGGCTATTATGTACCTCATAAGCGTATTTTATGATGGCAATCTATATGGCGATCAACGCGCTTTCTTGTACCTATGTTCCATAACGCGTGTTTACAATATCGAGCTTTCTCGCTAATGTACATTGTCGTAATAATGTTGTCTCTTCTATATTGTCAATTTTCTTGTATTTGTGATCATATTTATATGAAAAGAAATTTGCGCCCCCAAGAGACATCATGGTACTATTGTACTCACAATGACACACAATTAGGCACATTATGGCATCATTACACATTGTTGGTGTTAATCGATAACCAATTTCTATTTTTTCATTACAAGAAATTTCAATTTTCACCCTACATCACAATGCTCTTCCTACATCCCATAGATTTTACCATAGTTTCTGTATATTTGTTGTTGGGCTTTAATTCATTACCATTAATCCCATTACTAGTCTAGTCGATTAAACAAAAAAATCAATTTTGACCCATCGTCATATGTTTTCACATATGTCCTCCCAAACGAATAACACAGTTTCAAAGGGACTTGGGGAACAAAATTATCTCATTGTTATGTCAAAAACACCAAATCACACAATTTCATGTCATCGCTATTTTTGTGCTACAAGTCTTCACAAACCTATAATCCAGCTTCGAGGGGATTGAGAGCACAAATTCACAATGTACAATTTATCACATCGTTGACGATAAACACCCAAAAAAAAAAACTCAATTTCAGCCCATCGTTATGGTTAGTACCCTAAGTATTCTCAAACCTGTAATGCAGCTTTGAAGGGACTTGGGGCACCAAATTGATATTTTCTAGAAATCACGCTTTTCAATGATATCGTTGTGAGATTTTAATGAGATTTCTGCTACATGATATCAAAATAAGATTTGTACAATCATCCATTAATACTTTATCATGAAATGACACTTGTTACACACAAATATATGGAAATTATGGATTATCAAATAAATCGAAAACATTCTCATTTACGGATACAAAATCCCATTCATCAACGCAATCAAATTTATCGACTTGTTATCATCTTTAGCAATGTAATGGGTTTGGTGCTTATCATGATGAATATGTATGATCATATAAAAGGAACTCATTAACAAAACTGATCACATTAACGAGATCATATCAGATCAATAATACATGTCGTTGCGTTCTACGACAAGTGAAACTCGATATTTGCTTGATATGTTTCAAAGAACATTACTCAAATACACACGCAAAAAAGGTGCTTAGTCATGGTATACATCAAATCATTGACTAAAGTACTTGAATTTCTGTATCGATTTATACTGCTACACTCTTGGAATTCATTGAGGAAAACCATTAATGAACATTCCTTGAATGCGTCAATTACATCATTTTTCGGTGCATTACTTTTGCCCATATCCATTTCGTACTTACGCACGTAAAGTGTACAAGAATTTTTCCTCCACATGCCGATTCCACCAAATAGAACAGTGTCACAAGCACAGATAACCGAAAACGAAGCAACATAGTCTTCCATCCATGATTGTGATAAAGTACATATCAGAA
>NHOP01000356.1:0-16040 GCA_018697155.1 Pyramimonas parkeae | reverse complement strand
GGGGGGGGGGGGTTGGAGGCACCGGATATGGGGCGGAGAGGGGAGTCAGAGTCGTTGGCGGCAGCCACCTCCCTTGCAAAACATTCGGATCGAGCGGAGCAAAGGGATGCCCGGATGGAACAGGGCGGGATGCAAGATTCATGCGGTGTTGCTGTTGAGTTGCACATAAGTGTTCTAGCAAACCCATTTGTCCAGGGTTGAGAATCGGGCGGACACAGTTGAATGCACGAATCATGCAGTGTGAATCCCAGTCAACTCACGTGCTAGAGAATCGGGTCCATGGACGACAAAAGCAGACGTCTTTCAACATGCCCACCATACCCAGGTGACATGACGTTGTGTCTGGACAGTGTTGGGTCAAGGCGTTGGATCACACTTCACGCGCTATTCAAAAACATCAAAGATTTGGGACCATCAGAAATCACGCTGTTTTTGTCGCAAGCGGGATGCTCATTTGCAAATTAAGGGCACAAGATACATCATTAGCCGAAACAGGAACCTCCATGCCAGGACTGGACTGATCTGAAGACATCGAGCTAATCAAACTGCTGCTCCACCCGCTAAGCTGTGCAGCGTGGGCCCACCAGGTGAGCAAAAAGCTAGAGGATGCACACCAACTCCAGGATACGAGTGTGAAGCAACCACAGCTGTCCGATTCGATATGCCGTCTCGAATTTGTTTGGACGTATTCCACAAGGATCATCATAGACGGAAGCGGGTCACAGGGCGGTCTGTTTGTAGCAATGTTGCTGGTCTACTACAACAGCAATCCTCATGGACACTGATCACGAGATTCATAGGACAAACATCAAGTCTCGCAGCTGTAGCCATGAAAATCCATATGAAACAAACTCCCAGTGTGTGTCACATACAGTCGGTTGCCGACGCGTATATATAAGGGAACATGACCCTCAACAAAAGGGCGGGGAGCCGTGCCACAGAGTGCATACATGCACAAACCCCCGAACTGAGACATCCACGCCCACGAGGCTGTGGCGGACTAGCGCTGTATCTACGCATCTCTAACTTGTGTAGGCTTAAAGGTGACATGAAGCAGGGGATGTCACCGAGGACGATGAGGTCCGCGTTGAACCCGCCAACGTTCTCGCTCCACTCGAAGGACACCTTGAACGGGGAGGTGTGCACGCCGCTGGGGCCCGAGACGGAGCAGCGGGGGGGTGTGCCGTCGTAAGCCGCTGCCAGCGTGTTGGATGCCGCCCGATTGCTCTGCCCACGCCAGTCCTTCCCAGCCCCAGGCAATACCTGGCCCGGAATCCAAAACCGCGATGCCCCAACCATGCAAATGTTGATTGTTAGTTTGATGTTGTTCTCTACGCAAAACACTCAACCAAGCGCACGCGCACGCCTTGTATGGAAGCGATTTCTCTTGTCCGAAATCTCACCAGGGTGATCAGTGTATCACGCTGACAATAGAACAAACTGCAAGGGAAGGAGCGCCACCTGTGCCCCGCTGCTAGCTTCATGGCGGAACATGCTTGAAAACCGTAAACAGAAACAGATGGAGTAGCCCGCGTCTGGTAGGCGGTCAACAGGTGCAGCTCCAGCTGTGTGACGACACGAATTCCGAAAACATATCGCAGTTGCAGAGTGCGATGGCGGCACCAGTGCCAAGCGCCTAGTCACGACAACAGGAGGCTGAAACCTGCCGGGTGTGCCACCAGCTCTGTGCCATACAAACAGCTCCTCAACAAGGCAGCCGGCGATGTTGGTTCGAAATGTATATCAAACACCCTTTCAAGATATTCGGGGACGGTATGCACGAGCGGAGCAGGGCCACTTCGGAATCCACTCGCTCCTGCTTCAGAACATTGGCCCAAGCCCTGTCGTGTCCCTGGAAGCTCAGGAACCCACCTTGACCAAAATCTTGCCGTCGGCGCGCGGCCGTACAGTTGCAGTAAACGTTTTGCTGTCCGCGTCCGCTTGCCAGTCCTCAAGAGTCCCTCCCACCCCATCCAGGGCGACTTTGCGCGGTCCAAACTCCTGCACCGCCTCGGACCACTGGAATCGAACCCCGAAGGGGGCGGTGAGGGTGGAGGTGAGCCCGCCTGCTGCAGGCTCCAAGAAGCTCACCTAGGCCAAGCAAACAGCAAGACTCGGCACGTCAGAGGTAGAGAGGAGACGCCCCCGTCTGGTACAGTACAATCCACAGCTATCTCGTGTTGTGATACAAGAAGAGTTGAGCACCCACACGCAGCATTGTTGCAGCAACCGAGGACGTGTGGTCGGAAAACGCAAGAAAGAGCTTGATGGTTTGAGTGGCTGCGCTGGTTGAGGCCGAGATCTTTTTGCTGGGACTGGGAATGCGTGAACACCTCAAGTCGAGGGATTCGACCCGCACCTTGCCAAGCGGCGTGTGGACACCTCGGGGTACTGCAAAACCTACTGAGAAGAGATGGTGGACCAAGGTGCTCAAACACGCAGATGATGACATCCGAGGAAACTGGAGATTGCTCTGCGCATTGGCGGTGCAACACCCCGGGTTGAGACTCGGTCTATGTTCGAACGCTCCTGGACTTGTCTTGCAGTGGCTGCACACGAGAGAGCGCAAAGAGAGTTCAAGAGGAAAGGGTATATTTGTTGTCGCAGCGTGTGGGTCGATCTCGTATTCTAGGGACGTAGGCATCCCTGACGTATATCCATATATCTTCGACTTTGCTGGCTAGCAGAGCAGCGCAGGTTCATGAGTTATTGCACTGAACTCGTCCTCAGCCTCCAGGATGGGATGGCTGGCTCAACAGGGTGTTGCACGAAAGTGTTGCACTGTTGGAGCAGTACCTGGCACGTGGGAGGCACGTCCACGCTCCACGACCACATGGAGGACTCATTCTGGTTGCCGGCGGAGTCCGTGATGCGCACCACAAACGAGTGCTCCCCTTCTTGCAGGCCTGCAACAAACCATGAGCCAAAGCATGCAGTTCAAAGCAGGCTTCCACCCAGCTCATCCAGTTCACTTGGTCAAGCGACGCACGAAATCTGGAATTTCATTCGCTGCGCAGGCGAACACATGTCAGTGGTCGGATCAAGCACTTGCATCCAGTATGCCCCAAACTCGCGCAACTCTTACAAAACATTCTCTCACTCTTTTGCATTCGCATCCTCTGAAGACCATCTGACAACGAGCTACATGAACATCAGCCCCAGGCTTAGAGACCTGGCCAATTTCTTCAAGGGTGTCGAGTCCACTGTCCGCACATGCAAATGCTATGAGGGTGCCATACACCGACAAAGAAGAAAATCAGGCTCGAAGATGTGTGGTTGGTCCAGGCAACTGAGCACAATGGATGGCTTTGGGTGTGATCCTCATCTTCTGGTGTTCCCCTTCCGAACTACACGCACTTCGCATCCCTCACCAGTGTACGTCATGGGGCTGCTGCAAGTGTTGAACCCGCCGCGGTCCAGCTGGCACATCACCTCTCCCCCCCGCCCCTGGTCCTGCTCGCCCAGCAACTCCGAGGCCACAAATTGGAAGGTGGCTGACGTGGACGCCGAGATGCCTGAGGGACCTGTGTGGATTTCTGTGGAGGGAGGCTGGGTGTCCACAGTCCAGGTCCTCAAGGCTGCTGGACCAGCAGGAGCGCCGTCGCCGGATGTGGCACGCACCTGTGCGCGCAGAACACCAGCACCCGGCTCAGGCACCAAGACTGGGTTGGGATTGTCACCCTGCACATGCATGCCTCACTTGTGACCTTGTTCTCAGCTTTCAGGTCAAACTCGTCAATCATTGCATGAAATTAGTGCAGACACCCACGATACTTAGAGAACAAAATATGCATACTTCACGGTCCGCAGAACGAAAAACGCTACATTAGTGCGATGAAATGATCACTCCTGTCCAACTGGAGTTCTACTCTCGAGGATCTCTCAATATAGGCAAGAGGCACACACTAGGGTCAACAGCACTGGTGATGTTCGCTCCGGTTTCCGAATCAATGCTGAAAGGAAGATTCTTGGGGTTCTTAAGCAATCACCAAATGAAAACATCATGGTCCAATAAGCAGATCACCCGGCTTGCAACTCAATTCATGGATCCGGAGAGGCATCAAGATTCTAGCTTTGAGAATCTTTAGAACTAGAGAAGAAAATGCACAAAAACTTGAGTCATGCCTGGAAGCTGTGTGTGCCATCCTGCAGTCCACCTAGCACATGGGGACTACTGCAAGCTGACCATGAGCCGCCATCCAGATTACATTCGAATTCTGCGCTTGCCCCCGCTGTCTGCACTTTCATCACAATCAACCAAATGAATAGGAGTTGCTCAGACTGTTGCCTTTTGCTTTAAAGCACTTTGTCTTTGCTGTCACCGTAACAACAAAATGGCATGCACTTTTTGCAAATATCCATGTCCATCGTAGTTTTCTTCGATTAGATTGAGCAGGGCGAATCATGGTTGCTCCATGAAACCCTTGCCCAGGATCTGGCGACCTAAAACCTTAGTGATCTGAGCAACATCACTGACCGGTTAGATAAGCTCAATTGTTTATCAGAACAAAATCCGTTTCATATCAATCGAACGTTCCATGCCGAATCATTTAATGTCTGTGACAACGACAACATCACACAGGTACAACTTGAATTTAGAATAGTTGAAGTGGGACTAGCTCAAGACCAACCCAGCAAGGATCGACGACACATGACACCTTGATGATGTGCTAATGCATTCTTATGCTTATTTCTACACATATTGGTGTGCTTACGATGCTTGCTAGCAAGACCACAGGATAGCACTTGTTGTCGTGTTTCTTACGTGCAGGACAACACGACGTGTGCACATCGCACGGCCCGGGGGCGAGCTCGACACACGCTAATCATTTATGAAGACGAGTTATTTCGATTAAATGAAGACCGCATCATGCCTTAGCAACAATACGCCCTGCTTTGGCATTCGTATCCGATCGAAAATGGTAACAGGGAAACCCGGAGCGGAGCAATCGCACGCCATGAAGATTGTCACGATATACATCAACGACCCAAAGATATGAGCTCGGGTACACGTATGGATCTGTAATGTTTGCGAGCTCAAATAGAATCATACATACTTGATAACCCACCTCAAGAACGAAGCTGAACGTTGCCTTCGCCTGTGAGGTGAGATCAGGAGGGCCAGACCGGATCCTGACAAGTGTTTCCTCCGCGTTTACACTTCTGAGCATGCACGCAAACAGAAGGACAGCTAATGCGAATGTTTGTGTATCATCCCGCATGTTATGAAGATTCAGCGTTCTTGAAGCTAGCGGGAACTATGCACGAAGCAAATTTGGGTTGCCGCGTCTCGCGGGTTGTGTTTGTACGTTCGACTCGGATTGTAAATGCACTCTCAAGGCGATCGTGAAATTGGAGACATGTACACGATAACTCACTCTTCTCGATGTAGTTTCATCACCAGCACCTACTGTGCCAGCTATACTTTCGGATACAAATCTGTTTGAATCCACCAATTTCATGGTGATGGTTTAGGCGATCGGTATGATCACTCGCGAATAGAAGATGACCCGCCAGCCAGCATGGCATTCGGCCTGCATAATGTAGACATCGTGCCATGAAAAGATTCTCTTTTTTTTATTGTTCTTTTGTTGGCGCTGGACAACTGATATGGCAATATGAACAATGGTTGAGCAATTGTATACACGATACAGGTTGCGCTTCTCGCAACCTTTTTCTGTTTTGGGTGAAAGGCATGGCGCATGAATAGTAAGTATATTTGTATACTTTTGACCTGGCGATGGGACGAAAGATCAATCCACCTCTACCTACGATGAAGCCCTGAATCGATGGAAAGTGTGACGTTCGTTTTCCTGGGTGACGTTCGATGAAATCCATCGATTTTCATGCGATCGCACTGGCTGGCATGGAGGACATCAGGTTTGACCGAACGCAGTCGATCACCACAAGTTGGTCGAACCATGCACCGATTTGAGACTTGGTTATCCGTATATACGATACGGATCGAATATACTCTATACATACACGATATATGGAAATGGAAATGGACATGGAGATGGACATTGAAAAGCGAATCGAGAACCGTCCATGTCGACATATTGTATGGGCACTGACTTTGCCTATGATTTATCAATGGCCATGCTGGCTTGGCGAGACGAAGCGGTTGCTTGTCGCGTTTGCAGTCCCATGGATAATAACTTGGGTCCAAAAAATTCATTTTATGATATATGTGTTCGCAGCCACGTGACAGCTCTGCCATAGCTGGTACCGGCGTCACGGGCGCTTTTGCGAAAGCTGGTAGAAACGGGGACAATCGGTACTCTATGTAACAATGTGAGAGTAATGTTTACTGCATTGAACAATAACCAATGCACACCTGGAACGCAAGAACATGTCATGTGACCGGGCACAGCGTTCCAATCGGTTTGGGTATCCATGCCATGGAAGTAGAAGTGACCATTCGGCAGCCATGAACTTTCCGACCCGATATTGCACCGTAGAGGAAGCTCTTGTGTGTGGTCGTCCACGCGATGATGAATTTGCAACAGAAACACGGCCAGAGTTCAGGGAGTTTATCTGGACCAATATTTCTTCATGCTGAACGCATCGGAAAAACTGTTGATAAATTTCAGTAGGTTGACAAATTCCAAGTCACTCTTAGGAGCTTAACTGCTTGTGCGAATGTAACGTTACCCATGTCGCGAAGTAATCATGTATCAATTGACGTCTAACACACGAAAATTTGTTCTTGGCGGTTCAAAACAAACAACACATTCACATCACATGCACATACATTCTGATCATCATCAAGATATACCATGCCTGTTTTTAACAGCCACTATCATAAACAAGTATATATTTGTTTGGTAATGGCCCCGTAGCGTAATTTCGATATTTTCTGAATTATCACTCATTGATCTGTTCACCAGTGTCCATCGACCTCGGTGACACGTGACCGCCAGAAATTAAACTGACAGTTCGTGGTTAATCGATTCCTGTTGCTCACGTACGTCCAGACCGGAGATTTAGGCGCAAGAATATCCGAGGAATCTCTTGAAGACCGGCCACTAGCGAGCGATCATACCAACCGTGAAAACTCGTGGTTCAAATGTATATTTTGTGGGTAGGCAGACCCGAATACATTAGTGGGTACCCGGTTGCAAAGAATTACAACATGACATGTACAACCTCCTAGACCGGCGTCCAGACGTCGATTTTCCTGGGTCCACGCGGGAGGGCCTGGTATCTCGCCTTGCGATGCCCAGACATGGCATCGCGCGAACATGGAGGTGGTTTTCTGAGATGTACCAGTGAGGCAAATCATTTCTCGAAGGTGGAACAAGTGGTGCGATTCCGTGTATGATTAAATGATTTGATAATTATACGGTTGATTTAATATCAAGCTTGATAAGCTTCACAAGGATTTAGATAAATAGCTTTTTGGGAATTGATTTATCAACATATTTACTATGGTTTACATCGATCGACAGCTGACCTAGCAACGAAACGATCTTCATTGTGCATCAGCTGGTATGATTCCATCAGTGATTTCGTGATTTTATCGATCTATGGTATCTAAATTCACAATGATCAATGAAAGGCGTTCCGACAACTTACGACAGCGGCAGGTTTGCGATTGATTACGACAACGTACAGCATACACTCTGACGCGTGCATGTGAAAGGAGCATCCCGTACGCGGTTCGTCAACCTGTCGCCTTCTTGCATGGTCCACAAATAAATCACTTCGTTCTTCGTGGACGGACCCGCCCCCCACGACATCATCGTAGTAGATTATGATGAACATGTGCATCTTCAACTGAGTATGTTGTGTTTGATTGCGGTGGTCATTTGTTTCTAACTGAGGTCGCGTTCGTGTGCACGACTGTGGCATGGTATTCCCTTCTAACACTGCCACACAAAAATTCTCGACTCCGCAAACATAGTTGTGTGGATGTACCCAGCGTCATGAACGCCGACGATCATAGCACGTACATGATAGATTCCATGCCAGCACAGAATAAAAAGCCGGAAACAAGCTTTTTACCTCATTTGCTTCCGCACGATCTGGTGGCGGAAAGCGGAACGAAACGTGCCACAACCATCTTAACTATCCCGCCGGTGAATCTCACCTGGGAAAAGCAAGGTTTACCGGGATTCGGTGTAACAGACGCGCTGGTTGTTGAATATGTTCAGGTGCGTATCTGGGATGAGTTGTCAATCATTGCAATGTTCGCTGTGACAACGTACATAACAACCCAGTGAATGAGCCTGCTACGGTTGACCACAAAGCATCGACAAGTTAGGAAGTGGATAGTCAGGTCAAGGATAAGTGTTGTGGATGTAATTTATATGCACTCTTTGGACATTGTTTGTGCGAGATCTATCGACTAGAACGTACTATTGCATTCTGGCCACGATATGGTCCCTCGTGCATCTTCCTTCTATCCATGAGATGAGCTTGTGAATATCGCCTGCAAGCACATGAATGCAAAATGGTTGATTTTGTGCCGCTCAGAGTTTGGAAAACTCTTTGAAGAAGCAATTTAATCAGACGCGGGTTTGGAAGGAGAGAGCCATGAAGCTTGAAGCGGGTGTGTTTGGCAGTTTTGTTGTTTTCACTCGCTTTCAGTTATGCAACAATATGTGTTTTGGCAAAGCTTTTGTTTGTTATTGTGTAGATGAATCAAATTAGAACCAGCCATAGTGAGGCACATATCCAGTTGCGATATGATTTTTTGTGGATTACAACTCTTACTTCAGTTGAATTGTATTGATATCTCACTCGCCAGCGCACCCACTGTGTTTGGTCAATGCAAATATGCGTTGCAAATGCATGTAAACACCAAGAATGAATATCGCATTTGCGTGCTCATGTGATCCATCATCGGATTTCTCTGCCTTGGCTTGTACTTGATCAAAGGCCATGGAAATCCGGTCACCATGACGTCTGTTGAATCTGAACCCGAAATACATGTACATGCATACACCTATCCCATGTAGGTGCAGATGGATAAGTGCTGTTTTTTTGTGTAAGCAGATCTGCAAGTGGCGAGTGCAAACATCTTGTCGGCTGGGAAGAACACGCTGCAAATCCCGTCCCGCAGCCAGACTGTGCCTCCAATCGCTTTCTCGCCCCCCCCGAAGCAGCAGTAGGTCTCTTGACTTTTGGTCTGATTGTTATGCACACTAGTTTCTCGCAAAACACGAAACAAATTATGAATGCGTCTCGAGGATGATGTATGAATCCAATATAGATTCTTGGGCAGAAGGATTGGCCGCCACTTCGAGTTGCAGTACCAAACCAGTTTGGTAGATGGTAAGGCTCCTTTGGACTCGATGCCACTCCTAGCCGATGCTTGACATCACATGTGATATGTTCCAACCAAGGTAGAGCAAAAGTTGCGCGTCTGATGCTGCGTGTAGTAGCTCTGCACAGTCAGTCACTGGCTGATGCGGCCAGTTCCACGAGTGCACTCCATGTTTCCTGCTCCACTCTTTTCTAACCAACCCTCTGGCAGACCTGCAAATATTCCTTTGAATGCACCCTGTTAATACAGCCGCTTGGCCTTATTGAGCTTTTGATTGAGCTGTGATGATAATGTTGTCGTTTCAATCCTGGATCAGTTTCCAGGGGTTGATCGGGCAATGAGACAGCCACCACCGCCGGCATGGTTCTTGACAACCATGCCATGATACCAAGTCATTCGCATTCATATATTTACTCGAGCCCAGGGTGCCTACATTCAAACACACAAACAGACCTGTCTCCACCTATCGAGCTGAACCGGTTGAATCCAGTGTTTGGTGTTGTGGGACGGGCGGATGGCTCGTCCGAGCCTGCAACATGTCTGCAGCGTCCTACCCAGGAAAAATTATAGAATGTCTTGGAAAACATTTGTTTGGTTTTCAGGACGAGGGCGTTGCCCAGCAGCCAGCTGCGCGCCAGTGCACCCCTTGGACCCACACGCCCGCCTCATGGGTTGAAAGTGAGCGCTCCTCACTATATGCTTGGTTCCCACAAATAGCTTTCAGGAAATAGGTTCTACCGCTGGGATGGTCACAACCGCAACAACGACCTACATCTTGCACGGCTTTGGAAATCATAGACACTCTCTTCAATGCCTTGCATGTGTTCGCAGGGAGGGGGAAGTTTGTACAGGAGAGTGGCAAAAAATTGTGGTGGACGAGTTGTGCGCGCATTTGTCTTGTGATTTCTGAACAGCACGAGATTGTGTGCCATGCGTGATTAGACCTTGACAGGAAGAATAAGTTTGCAGGATCGGCTCTTCCACTTTTCGTTGCAATTATGATTTGTGGTTGAACTATTCAGGTGTGGCTTTCCGCACTGCGCATGGAGGTCAGATCCCATTGCATCTGTACATGTACGCCTTGTGCAGCAGTAGGTGATTCTGATTCTGTACAGCGCGATGTTCACGTGCCTCCCTACCCTTTGGATAAGGGTTGTGTATCTATGTATGCATCTTCCCCCCAGCTGCTACGCTTCATATCCCATTCTATATTTCTACGTGTGTACGCACGCGAGAATTGTTTTGTTTATACAATCTCAGCGTTGCTCTTGTGAAAAAACACATTTCAATTAGTGTGCGCGGTTGTCTGCAACTAAACCACTTGTACCTTTGCAAATGCGTACCAGAGGTGTAACGAGAATGGTGCACAAGGTTTGCCCACACTCCTCTGAACTGCATTCATCATTTCATTCACTGCCGTGGCAATGTCTCTTGCCCTCAAGTTGCCCTCAAGGTGGGTTGCCTCCAGAGCGAGCCGCAGTCTTTGGAGCAGGACGTCCAGACGCGCGCCCCAGGAGTGAGGTTTCCATACCAGCGTCCCAAGCCAAATGCTCCGATCCCGTCCCCAAGTCCCCTCTCCCTGGGCACTCCCAACAACAGCGACAACAGCAACGTCGTGAACCACCACCCGAGTAGCATCAACAATACTCAACTTTCCCAAGGCAATGTGCACAACCAGCTCGGAGCCCTCAAGCCCCACGGAATTCGTCGATTCGCTGCAAACACCCCCCTGGCGCAGGTGAGACCCCCCCACCAACCCAACCTTATGTTACCCCTTTCAGCCCTTGAGTCTTGTCCCACATGAAGGGCTCCTAGTGAGCTGGTGCGCACGACAACGCTTTGATATCCACAAACAGAGTAAAGCACTGAGCTACAGTTGATGTTGTTCATGGGTATTTTTTTTAGATTTTTTTAGCATGTTGGTGATTCCATCTCTAGCAAGCGCATCAGATGCAGCAAATGCTTCGAATTTGAGGGTGTGCCTACGTTCACCGTGCGCGTCTGCTGTGTATTACGTCCCTCAGAATGGATACTCCTTATATTCGAAAAAGGACTGCTCCAGACCACGCTTGCTCTTGCTCCTTCTCTTTTTGTTTCAATGTCCTGTGATTGCTTTTGTTCTGATAGCTCACTCAAGGGAAAGCGCTTATGCTACCAGTAGCTTCAGGGTTGTCAACACCAATCTGTTGAAGGCGCATGTCAGTTGTGTTTGTTGTATGTTGTTTGTCTGTTCTGGCAAAGTTGGGGTTGTCATCAAGGATGCTGTATGTGGTGAGTTGTTGAGAGCACTTTTTGGCATCGATTCCCTTTGGTGTTGTGGCTGCTGCTAGGCTTCTTGTTCTGTGCGATGTTTGCTGTCGCTGACAAACACTTCCATTGCTGTTGTTTTGGGAGTGCATAGTGGTCTAAGGACGGGATGATGGTCCAGGAGGTGGGAGCAGCAGAGAGCGCGCTCCACAGCGCAGGTGCGTGTGGTGCATTGAAGTTGACACCCCAGCTTCTCTGAGTGTTGAGCTTGAGCACAACCAAACTAGGACTGGTCCTCTTGATTAGAGGTGCCGTTGCTGTGGTTGGTTTGTGGCCTCTTGTCATCCACATGAATCGACCCAGATCTTTATCGGTGTTGCTTGCTAAGGTGCGGAAGTGCACCATATGTTGGATATGTTTCTACATCAACCTTTCGTTAGTCTACTGATACATGGATGCGCACAAGCAGGATCTTTGAATGCGTGTTGTGATGCGACACCAACAGGCAGGGTTGTGGGTCTCCAGGTCCCTGACTACTTAGAGCATGTTGAGTGCAGAGAAAGCATCGTAGGTATCATGAAATTTCCACAGGTTTTCTCGCGGCAGTGCTCCTGCTTTGATTTCCGTTACTTCATCGCACAAGTTCTTGAGCAATGTGCACTGCCAATGTCTACTCAACCAGCGACAGTATGATTGTTTCCAAATGCAACGTTCCCGTATCAGAACTCAATGTATGCTCCTATGTACAAACTCGCGCCCTCTCAGGAATAAGAATGCTGGTACCCACACAGTTATGAGGTGGTGGTTGCACCGGGAGAAGGTTCAGAGGCAAGCTGCCATCTGCACCCCTGCTGGACGCACTCAGCTGTGGCGGTGGATTGGGCGTTGAGGTAATGATGTGTATTCGGCGTCTCAACTTTTTCCATCGAATGCCGATGTAACTGCAGGGAACACGCAACACAAAAGCACCCAGGCGGAGGGGATCCAGTGGACGCGCTTCTACTTACCCGATTTCGACCAAGCGAGCGAATCTGAGAAGGACAACTCGTTCTTCCAGGTAGCGCTCCCATCGGTTGTTCTAACAAAATCTTTGTGAACCAGTGTAGGATTTCTTTCAAGGCTTCTCACCACCATTACCGTATTGCACCAGAAATGTTGCAAGAGCATGGGTGAGAATCTGGTCATAGTATGCTTCAAGCGGAACCACTGTGCAGTTTCTCTCCTATTGTGAATACGATGATGTACGAGGTCATTTGCAAGCCTCACTTTTTGGGTTCGGCCGCTTGCGCGTGGTACTCAAGCATAGCTTGTCAATCCTAAGCAGGGCTAGATGACCGCACCTGCCATGAGCCACACCGGATGAAACATGCAGAAAACACGTCACTAGGGGTTCAAATCCAGGCTAAGAGTACCACAGTCAGCGCCTCCCATGCATGTTGCTTGGCCCATTGCGGTTGGTGCACATGCCAACAACAATCGCATGGCCGTGTGTCTGTACTCATGTCTCACATATTGCTGCACCCTGGTAGCCTTGTGCTTCTTGCGGGACTTGTTCAGCTTTTTGGTCTTCGAGCCAACACAAGTTATGGTTTGATCCCTGCGCCCCTGTGGAAGAAGCAGGATTGCTGCGGCTATGTGTGTTTGTTTGTCTCTGAACCACATTGGCGGGCGGACTGCCCTTTCAGCCACACTACCGCCCACCCCCATGCACACCACCGGCGCGCTGATCTATCCGCGAGTTTATTGTGTCAAGACGAACTTGATCTCATCATTGGTGTGAACACACCCTCTCGATCAGGTTTCAGTGGGTATATCGTGCGGGGGTGCAGCACTTTGACGTGGCTGCGGACGTGATTCCTTGCACCTTCGGGGTGGATGAGCTGACGCCGGAAGGAGAGCGGCACCAGCAGGTGTGGCACCCCCCCTCCCCTGTATTCTGCTGGCCATTTTGGCACTTCTTCTCCTTTTGTGGTTATCCAAGATTCGAACGAAGCAGTGTATTACGTTTAATGCAGCATATTGTTGCTTGCGGGAAAAGGCATGCGTCGAACCGGTGCGCCCAGCGGATGGGCAGGATGAAGTGCCATCTCGTAGTGCGCCATAGAGGTGGCTCTAGCACATCGCTGGTGGTGCCTGACAGCATTGCAACGCCCTTGAGGCCTTCCCAACCTAGGGGCCGGCAGTGTTGTATGTATGAAGATGTTGACAGAGATGAATACCGAATATTATGAGTGACGAACAATTATCGTTTGAAGTATCCTTAACGAAAGTGTGATATGTACCCATCACAAGATGCAACACGAGAATGTACTCAAATCTCAAACCGAATTCTCCCAAACAGGCACAATTGTTTCTTCATGGATGTTGTCCTGCATGTTTTGCTCCGATTTTCCGCCGTTGCGTCACTGGCCTCATGGATTTGTTTTCAGTTTTGACGCTGCTGATCAACTTGTACAAATGTTTTGTGGACCCAAACTGTGTGCTTCAGTTCAAAGATCTAGGGCCTGTAAGTTCCTTTGAAGATTCAACTAAGTGTGGATGGTTTATAGACTCACACTATGATTTTCTCATTGGTGCGATGTTCTGTTGGGACAAGCTGATAGTGGGTGGCCATGCGATTGTTCAATATCCAATTGTAACAGTTAGATGATTTGAGGTGAATAACATTCACACAATGGAGCTGCACATGCAACGTAGGCATATGCGTTTGGACGTGCTCACCTGCACCTGCCTACAGACAGAATACAAGACCGACAGGCATGCGTGCATTTTGCATCAAAAGCTACATTTTTGGCTATTTCCCCCTTTTTTTCCCATCGTTGATGATGTTGTAGGATTCCAGAAACATGCTCCCACGCCAATCTTGACGTGAATCTTGACGTCTATATTTGCATCCCACACCACCATAGCTGCAGATGGACAAGGGCTTGGTTTGGGCGGAATGATTCATCTTGACATAGGCCGATACGTGAGTGTGAGACCTGCAGATACAGCACGAGGCAGTGAAGTGGCATCGGTTGTTGTTCAAGAACCAGGAGAACTGGAGCTGGAACATGCCAGTGGACGGGGTGGAAGGCAACCTGGCCAGATGCTCCAGGCAAGCTCACTCTCCACCCGATGTAAACTGATGAGGACAGCGCACGCACCAAAATCCTCCGCTTTGCCCCACTTGCCTGCGCTCGTCACTGGCTATTGAATCGATGATGTGCATTAAGACCATAAACGTAGAAGGTGGTGAATCCATGCTGTCTGGATACAGTGATCACCCCTGGCTCTTGGAGCAAAGGCAATTTGATGCTTCCTATTGCGGCTTCTATTCCCATCAACATTCTTGTGAATCGTCCTGGCTTTTCTATCCTGTACCCTCGAAGAAGCAGTTTTCGCAATGCGCAGCTATCTACTTGTTTGTGTACGCAAAGAGTCCATGGTATGATGATGGGTGTTGCCTCTTTGTCAGTGCTTTTCAAAGCGAGATACTTCACCATTGCATTTCGTTGTTGAGGGTCCCTTAGACTGACTACGTGCTATGTGGCTGAGCTCCATGGACACAGCCGACAAGCAGGCTGTCGGAAATGTTCATGGAATGCATACGCAACCATCATAAGCTTGAGGTATCACTGACGTAGACACGTCTTGGTTGGGTGCACCTGCTGCCGCGCCAAAGTCATTCTTGGCCTGAATGATTTCCACCGCCATTTGACAATTCCTTGTGTTTTTTATCAAAAGGGTTATCGTCACCCCTTGTGGGGCGGGTGGTGCAGGGAGGCTGTGGCGGCAACGCAAGGCAACGTCTTGGAGGCCTCGAACCAGGCGGCAGTCGTTCGGCTACAGAATCTTTGTCGCGCAATCTCGACAATGCGCCCGCGCACCAACACCGACCTCGCCCCGTTGTGTGCTCTGCAAGTGCGCACCCTGTCTGGGTGCATCTGTTTTACCCCCCACTGCAGCAGATTCATTGAGTTGAAGGGTGGCGCACTGGGGCGGACGCTGTTGGTATCGTGCGAGCTTGCTTGAAACGGCTGGTTTAGGCATTGTTGTGATTAATTCTGTTCCGTGCGGGTTTGCTGTTTGTAGCTGATCTTCTCGGATTCGACCCTATGGCCCTGGGCGTTGGGTTGGGCAATCACCAGGAGAGGGGCTCGGTCAGGGAAGATGATTTCTATAGCCCTGATTTATAGGTAAAGATATTGTTTGCTAAGCATGGAACTAAGCGCACATGCTGGGCTTTATTACGGCAGCCATCACTTCTTTTCCAGTGCTGGACAAGTGGACCACCTGCAATTCCTATGAAATCAACCCCTGGAAGAGCCTTGGGTATGACTATTACCTAGATTCTTTGTATTCGTTTTTCCAAGCATGCGTGTGGGGGCAGTCACATGTTGTATAGTACACGTGCAGGAGGTTTATACAAGCTATGCTAGGTAGATGAAGAGCGCCCCAGCGCACGAGAGCATGCTATATGTATGGGGACATGAACCTTACCACAAGGGCGGGGAGCCATGTCAACAGAATAGCGCGCTAA
>NHOP01000355.1:0-16046 GCA_018697155.1 Pyramimonas parkeae | reverse complement strand
TGACTCCATCATTCACCTAGCCATCTATTGGATGATTCTAGTACTTTGACACGTTTGCCGTCCTCAAGACTATCCTTGTCATATCCATTATGACTCAAAGGTGCATCTCTGATCCATTAGTTTCTCTTATATATGGTGATCAATGTGGAAATTTTCCCTTGAGTTGTTCATTGTGGTGGGCAAAAGCTCCATGTATAAACACTGATTCAGTATGTGTGCGTATGATGAGTACCTTGTACTTCATTGTGTGATGCTATTTTTAAAATTTAGTTCACATATGCAAGGCATTTGACTTCTTTGAGAAAGCCTTCTTTCATGACCACTTTACTCTGACACACGTGAAGTATAGCACATACTCCACGTACAGATTGCATTAGCCGTTTAGTGACGTTGGAACATATGACAATGATTGGACGTGCATTTTTCTTCCGTCGATAATTCATGCTAAGCATGGTCTTGATGAGTTCATATTCACATATATTTGTTTACATATAATTATGAGCACGATACAAATGGTGAATGATTACTGATGTTAATCATTTTCCCCCGTACTAGTAGATACTCTTGACGCATGTGTGGATCTCAGCGTTGACGGTGCGATATGGCATAATCTTGCCTGCGACAGTAGTACCGGATTAGCTTTGGCTTGGTGTACATATTTCGGGCAATCGCAAGATCAAGACGAGGAATATCTTTATTAAATACTCAATTGGGGCCATCCTCTTGCCCTTACAAGTTGCGAGTCATCTTCGTTGCATGTGGTCTCTCTTGGGCAAGTACATATTCATGATCTAATTGGATAATCGTTGACCACATCACAATGCTCCAACTAATCCTACCACTGCGCATTATTCCTGTCCTGCAAAAAAATGATTGATGTGTTCGTTGGACTCTTGATGTAGGCTTCAGATGCTTTGCATCGTGCGTTCGTAATGAAGTCTACACGATTAATCTGATTCCCATCTAATTTCGCTCGGAAGGAATCATCTTCTACACTATGAAATCATTTTCATTCAAAATTTCCGATATATCCTGGTCAGCAATCAGGAAAAAATGTCCACACCAACACGACCTCCAATATAGTTTCGCTAGCGCACAATCTGAGATTTCATAAGCTGTCATTCGTCATGTGCTTAAGCATCTTGAGCTTTCAGATCGCCGTAAACCTTGTTGCGCATTGATACCAATTTCTGCAAACATTAATACACTTAATCACTGGACATGCTATCTCGATTATCTCGATTGTCTCCAATATCTTTGGCGTTTGTCTTCAATTCGCTTTCTACCTTCTCCGCTTCCGTTCTGCTCGCACTCCGAGTGACTGCCATGATGCTTTCAGCACCAGCAAGATGAGTAATTTCTCTACCATTCTCAAGTATTGCTATTACTTTCCAGAAAACTCCCGTCCTTCAATTAAGCATTCGTGAAGTTTAGCATCTGCGCACCTACAGTTGATGAAATCCGGCGAATCCATTCGCATTCTAGTTTCTTGTCAATCAACTCTCCTACGTGATGTTATGTGGCTGGTTTAGCACATGATATGTGTTGTCTAACTCCATAACGCGTACATTGTCTTGGACGTCTTTGGCCAAAAACCCTAGTCCTCACCGCTCTTGTATTTTGAAATCATGCATACTTTGAACTCATATTCATGAGTTGATATGATTTTCGCGGCATCATCACTCCATGACGTAAACACCGTTCTATCCGATATGTGTCTTGATGTGTCGATGCTCAGGATCCGATGCATACTTTTGCTTTATCTTCCTCTTCCCCATGCAACTCCAAACGATGTATTCTTCCGACTCCGTGTTTCTTGTTGGCGTATATGAGAAGCATCACGAGTACGAACAAACACGCTACCAGTACATGCATTTTCAAAAACTTGCGTGTGAGTTTTCTTTCAAACTTGTCTTAATTTTCCTGAGTATACAGCCCATGGAGGACGCGTATTCTTGTTCGTATCATCATGCATGTTGCTGATGTACAGCCGATTGCAGCCATAGCTGTGTACGTGCTCCAGTGTTTTCCATGATGCGCTTTTGTCCATATCGTGACGAGCTTCAAGCGTACTTCCGGATACTTTGTTGCGTAAACATGACAACATGAGTTTCTTACATTCTTTGTCGATTACGCTTCTCGGCAAATTGTTTCTCTAGGGTGGAAAGTTGTTGCTTTTCCGGCGAGATCACTCGACCTCATGACGTCTCTGAATGCTTTGTCGATCAATGTGGTATGAAAAATTACAGCATGAGCAGTCAGGTCGATCATCTACCTATGGCCGCTTTCTCTGTATGGTTTGTAGACTGAAGGCGCATTTTCAGCCTCTTCCAACTTCTCCGTCGTGTATTTCTCACGTAACGGTGTGCGAGGATTCTGTTGACCCTGCACTTTCTCGCGCTTCGTCGCAATTATCACCAAACAACTGTTGCAGCAGTTGCCTTCGTGTGACTGGCATCGGTACTAACCGCGATGATGCTGAAGGGAATTTTTGTTGGAATTGCCACTTACAATTCTGTACTTGGGCCACCGACAGTCTGATACGTGCACGCTGGTCTACCACACTTCGGTAGCGCAAGGTGGCTGGGCATCCATAACCAGAAGATGTTTTATCGAAAGGATTAAAGGCAGAAAAGCAGAGACTGACAGGAGAGTAAGGTTTTCCATCGAGCCTTTTGCGCTGGCACATCTACGAAACCTACATGTCTTGAAAGTTACATTCTATGCGCGACACTTTGAATCTCCTTCTACTTCGATCCTGATTACTTCGGCTGATTGTCCATCCCCAGTGACTGAAGCAATAAGTTTGTTTCCAACCATCACAGAAAGGGATGGCATCTAGTGCCTGTCGGATGTGGAATCAGTGCAAGCACTGTGCATATGCTACCAAAACAATTGCACGGGGTTGCAATTGCGATTCTCAACATGTACTTACATGTTGAAGTCGCAATTGCATCCTCATACACGACCATGATGAGACTAGGAATACATTTTGAATACAATTGTCCTTGACGTCCTTGACAACCAATCGAAATTGCGATGTAAATACGAATCACTGATGCAAATGCAAGGGGTCCACACCTGGCCCTAACGTGTGCTTTCAACTGACTTTGTGTGGTGGAAGATCTCGCCATTTGCTACATCAGCTACATGTCTATCGGCGTGTTTCATGGAAAACTACTTTCATTGATTAGATCGCTGCACAACTTTATGCAGAAACAAAGTCTCCAAAGTCGTCATCACTGGCATCTAGCTCTCCTTCTCCCTTCAGTTTCATATCAGTTTCCGACAAAACTTGCGCCATGGTTGAAATGGATGGGTGCGGAGTGCCTTCCTTGCATTTGCTAAATGAGCCAGATGAAAAGATATCTCCAGACCGAGCCATGCAAAGATCGCCAGCAGCAGGTGGAGGTGTCAATTTCATAGATTGCTGGACCCCTATGGAAGGTGGCGGTGCAAGTGAGGGTGCTTTGGACACAGAAGTCGAGCATGGACGAAATACGTTTGAGTCCCTCCAATTTGAGGACGCGGGCACTGTCCGAGTTTTGTCCAGATCCCTGTTGGCCTGCACGCGCAAGAGTCCGAAAAATACTATATGAAGATGCCAAACAAATGCTTGATAAAACTACCGGAACCCCAGTGCGCATAGAGGAACATATTGGCAGAATTGTAGTAGTTGTTGTTGTGCACCCACGCACTTGTTTGGAAGACGGGCAATTGTCAGGAAATCGTGCTAGATTCCTGATGCTGATGTTGACAACCAAGAAACAGATTTATTTTTTGGATAGCGTCAAGTTCTTCCTTGACGCTACTAGTTTATTTCGCTGGCATGACAAGAGTCAAAGCCAAGCCCAATAGTACTCTCCAAAGGCGCTCTATGCATCCCCATTATTGCACAGAAATCCCATACATCCCCCGAGGCTGATTCCTGACAACATGCCAAGCGCATAAGGGCCACTTATGCGCTTGGCATAAGTGGCCCTTATGCCAAGCATAAAGGCAAACTTATTTTGAGCTTCTGTGACAACAGTGGACAACCTCTCATACTTATAACATTAAGCCCAAGACTTTACAGCTACAGACGATCCCACCTACAGCAGCCCGGCACCCAACGCAATTTCGAATGAACAACAGGACATGAGCGAAGACCAGAGTTGTCCATCCAATGCGTTTTTGCTTCACCATTGCTGAAATGATAGGGAGGAACGATGCCCACAGCCAAGGGGGGTGTAGTATCAAGCACCACTCTGGTTGAATGCTGTCGAGTATTGATCAAGGGCTGTAAAAACCATCGTCTCGGTCATTGTCCCTATCAAAGTACCATGCTCTCACCGATTTGAGGTTCAGGTGAATTCTCTCGCCTTCTTTCAACGAAAAGTCGTGTTTGCGTGAGCGACAATCAGCGCCGCTCTCCTCCTCCTGTTGTGGTCCAGACGTTGCTTCCGCTCGGCGCCTGTGCGCCTCGCGCTGCCGGTCCATGCGCCTGCACAGATGCACGGTGCCAGCCAGCACCATGACAGAAACCATGTCACGTAGTTCATGGTGAAGCAGTCGGCAGAAATGAGTTGATACGTGGGTTGAGCAACTGCAATGTGCACTTGTCGTCCCAGAGATCCACAAAACACATCAGGTGCAGTGGCAAGAAGCGCAGAAGTTGAATGAAGTCAGATGCGTAGACCTAAGGAAGGGCAGTCTGTTGCAGGAAAATGAGATCAGCGGTATGCTAATACAAGACAGCTGGCCTAGCAGCGGACCTCAGCAATTATACTTGATTGCAATGACAAACATTCTAAGTAAGCTTCACCTTTCATAGTCCTGTAATGCAGCTTGGAAGTCATATGCTTGTCCACGTATACCAAATCCCAGCCCCACAAATGCGTGCACCGGTTCTCCCTTGGATATTTTGACCTCTCCTGCTTGTCCACATGCATGCAGACGATCTGCGTGGTGTGAATTTCATTCTAAGCAAGAAAAGGCGAACACAATGCCGCTGTAATGTGCATGTGCCAAAAAAATCATCGACAACTTAATCTAATCGATATTTGAATGCACATGATTTGATGTTCATCAGGTGCACATAATGACAAGGATACTGTATCTGTATCCTGACAATGAATGTTCAGCAAACTAATCACGGTATCAAAGTAATCATTCCATGTAGCAGACCTCCATGACTGACCAGTGACATCTTCTACACGCATCACAAAATAGCGGGACGAGTCCAACACAGGCTCCACGGCCTGCATTACAAAATACGGCAAGCAATTTTGATTCCTCACGATTGTCCTAACCAGCTCTGCGTACACATGCATGCTGGTCAGTCATGGTGTTGCGCATGAGCACGGCCAAAGTCATCATTCAAGATGGTGGTACACATAGGCACATGGACGACACAATGTTATATTTCATCGCAGCTGCAAAAACAGCTGGACCAAAAAATAAGGGGGAGCACTCCCTTCGATGACTTTCAGGATATCTGCAAAAATGTGAGCTATTCACACGAAGTGTGGAGACTTGTTGATACACAACATGTGCGGCAAACCATATCCAAATACATGTCCGGACTGTATGTACTAATTAAACTGTTGTACGCACCGTGACGACTGGCTTTCCAATAGGAAGCGGACAAGCTGCAAAAAGATTTCCTGTTGCACCACAATCAACACGCAATGGTTCATCGGGAGTAATTGGTGCAACCCGCGTATCGTCCGAACGTGCGTGACGCGATTGGTCAATAGCATCCGCCTCCCATAATCTACCCAATCTTGACTTCGAAATACATCCTCTGAAAGCAAATTGACATTTGGTGCTTCTGTTTGTGATTCATCCAGACAAATTAATTTGATGATCTAATGAATCCGACAATCTTGTTTTGAGAAACCCAATTCACATCCACACACGCTCAAGCAGATGCTTAATGTGAGGGCGAGATCTACAGCTGAAGACCTGTAGCGATGTCATCTAGCAACACCATGCATCTGTCGCCTTGTTCTACAACACGCAATCGAACTTCCTGAAGCCACTTCTCCACGTCCCAGTCTTGGGCTCTGGGGTAACCCACGAATGTCTGCTCAGTACGGAATTTTCTTGGTGAAATTCCTGCATGAAAATCCAAATGTGTTTCCTACGCAGCTGAAAGTGGCATTGGAAGGCGGGAAACATTCCTATGCCACTTTCATTGCACACAACTTGTAGCATTGTAAACATGGGATGCATGATAGTGTGAAACAAATTATATTTCTCGCTCTCTTGAGGGGTTCCATCCTTTTATTTCCAATCATCGCAGTGATTCTAGGCAACAACATGTCAGTCGTTTACAACATCCAAATGCCATTTCATCGAAACAATACCAAGTACGTTCACAGTTATGCGTCTTGTAGAACTGGGTGAATTTCACGGTCTGCACATTGTTGATGACAGTTTAAACGCAAGATAATCAAAATGAACAAATCTGTTTGACAGGGGCTGGATTTCTGTACCCTAGAATCCCCGAACAAGACACTCTGTAACACGCAAGAAGAGTGCATAAAACATGAAATGTCATCAACTTCATTTACAATACAATTTGTACAATCTGCCGAGGAAATCCAAAAAACTGGCACACTGAAAGGAGACATAGCTGTTGGGCAAGGTTCGATGTGTTTGTGTGTTGTACCGGTGTCCAGCATGCGATCGAGCAGGTGGAACCTGCAAACAATGAATTCAACGATCCAATAGCTTCTTCATAATCAATGCATCGTTGTCTTTTCAAACACATGTTAGTGCAACAGTGCTTTGGCTGTTTTTCAACTGGAGGAATCTGGTGCCAAGAGTGCAGTGGTTATTCTCCATTGGTTGAATTGAACCCTACAAAACACAATGTCATTGTCTATAATTACGGACGCGTTGGATATCTGGCAGTGAGCGCGGTGCTCAACCGATGTAACATGGAAACTTGTTAGTATCTGCTCTATCACACACGTTTGGCAAGCTTGTACAATCTTTGCAGAGACCCACATTATAAACGTAGCATGGCGAGGAAGAGTGCGTAACGATAGCGCAAGCCTCTGAGTCGGTCTGCATCGGATATGGAATGGAACCAGATGTGATAGAGATGGTGAAGGGAGACGTCAGTGCCCGAAGCAGAGCGGAGTTTGTGGCTGGGCTTCAGAAATGGTGCGTGGGTGCAGACAGCGCAAATCAAAATGTTCAAGCGATCCACATGCGCGGCCCATTGAGGTATGGCGCTGTCATCCAATTGTGTTCGATGGTGAATAATTATGATCATGAACCACGAAAAATGCAAAACAAATACTTTGGACCCACCAGTATTCATGGTGGTTGTTTAGAAAAAAAAAAGAAAAAAAAGCAAAAACTTTTGAACCCGCAGTTATCCTCGTGATTTTCTGGGCGAATGGTGTATTCAGCTCCATAATTTTCGATGAACCGCCCATCCAGCATCGCCTATCGTGAATAATCGGTGGAGGTGTAATGCCCTGGCATGTTTGTGATTGAACCAACTTTTCAACTAGTAGGTATCATGGGGGCAATTATAGCGGATAGTGGAACTACTCGCTGATTGAATTTGACCGGCCGAGCCTGCATGGCATTATATAAATCATCTGCCAAAAAAGTAACCGTCGTTCAGGCGACTAGTAGAATCAGTCGCTAATCGAAGATAGCCCTGCAAGACTGGTCTCATATATCATCGGCCGAAGCAATACCTTCACGCGCGGGGGGTTTGTGACAAACTTTTGGCTATCACCGTGGCAACATTAGGCGAATGTTATAATCACAAGCGCATCGGTGATGACCCGCATGGCAAGTATGGCCTTTTGTTATTCATCGGCCGTGGCATTCATCAACTGCCCATCCAAGACAAGCCGCTAAGCCATACCGGCCTCAAATGTTTCATCGGGCAGGGCAGTACCTGCATAACGGCGACCGGGTAATCCAAGGTGACCCGTGGCCGACTGTGTCATCGGACGAGGTCATACCCATATCGGAAATGATTTCGGCGTTAGGCGTAACCATTCGCTATTCCATGATGACACCCAGACCAACTGCGATAGGTCGAGGCAGTGCGTATCATCCTCATTGTTTATGGGGCTAGTGTAGTAACCCGGCATTTCAAGGCGTTTGTCGATTGGAATACCACATCAATGACCCACTATCCCAGTTGATATATCATCTGCCCAGGCTGTACCGATTTGCTAGTTGCTACGCCGATCGGTATTCTCACTAGCTGATCCTAGACGCCTGCCCGGCGGATGCATTACCGATGCATTACGGATGATGGGCTTTTTGGCCATTGGGATACTCTCAATCCTCGAGGTTAAAGAGGGGGACCAGCATGACCGTTGACAAATCATTAGCCGAGGCAATACTTGTGACGGTTACTGTTTAGGCGATTGGAATAGTTACTCGACTGTAGAATACAGCCCACCAAGCCAGGATCGCCTTCAATGCATCATCGGCCGACGCAATTCGTATCATGGTAGTTGTTCCGGCTATGCGTAATGTGATTCGCCACTCGAAGATGACCCGCCTGGTTACCACGACCTTTAATAAGTCATCGGCCGAGCTACGACTATCCGCCCACGCCGGGGCTAGCTCAGCACCCGGCGTTCCGTTACAGGGCCTGCTCCGCTTTCAGGAGTGCGTAGGCGGAACAGCCACGCATCTGATCATGCCTGGTCAAAATGACTGTTTGAACGAAATGTACATCATAAATGGGAAGCTCATATGCACACTGAGTGTCCTCGGCCGCTGATACCGCTACGTCGGATACACGATGGAGCTTCTCCACATAGATCATGTAGAGGACGCCATTGCTCCACTGGCTTACCGCCTTCTCAAGGAAAAACAGGTATTTACCCTGTAGCACCAGGAATATAGATTGAAAGGAAGCATCATGCCGTTGATGTTATGGCGTTTGCTCAGAAAAAATCTTCTGAAATGTCAAGGCAAACTGATTGCGTTGACCATTGATCATGGTGAGTTTACTGAGAGATCCTTCAAATGATTTTATGTTCACGCGGACGCCAGAAGGCGATTCAGGATGAATCTGGCTGAATCAGCTTTCAATATCAGGAAAAAATTATGAAGCTGCTCTCAGATATCCGAGAAAAGTATTGTTGTCCCCTTGTCGCGACAACCATCTCTACAATTAAGGTGCAGACCATGTGGTTCTAGCAGTATTGAGGACCATCTTTGCCAGCAAAGTATTAGCTTCGTGAATTGATTATTTTGTGGACATGAACACATACAAGAGAAATTCCCGACAGAAATATGAATCCGGCAATTGCCAACTCATTATCTTCTATTGCACACGCATGAAATGCGTCATACATACGTCGTCATGATAAACACTTTAGTATTCTTGCATACAGCACACTTCCGATGTCGAAGCATGATGGAGATGCTTAGAAGAAGGGGGATAGGTTTGTTCGACTTAACAGGTAGAGTGTTGACGAGCAGGATGACAATTAGAGTACAAATTTTGGTTTGCCTAATCAACACAGTTGTTGCGGAGTGTACACCAACTGATATTCTTGTGTACCATCTATTTTCCGTGCATATTTTGGATTGCAGATTGCAGGCGCTTCACTGGTTGTAGTGAGAGCCGGTGCACCAAAAAGCGAGCTGGAGGCTGCTGCTCTTCAAGCTAGCCAGACAGGACAAATGGGAGGTTCAGGTATGCACACATTGCTGCTTCTAGTAAAGTTTTGAAGTTTCATCGCCAGCTGCCATGCCAATAATATGCAATCACCGGGTCCAGTCAGTCACACGTTCCTCATGTAGAAAACCTTTGCCACACAGATTTTTCACATGAAAAACATTTGCTTTGATCACAAATTTCTGCAGAGGGTCCAGCGGTTTTCCTTGGCTGGCAGGTAGGATTTGTTGAATGGGTGTTCACAAACCATCCCCTGAATCCATCCTCGCAACTATAGCAACGATTCTTGATAAAACACCCAATAAACAGTCTATTGCACCAGCATTTGATCCCATGCGATGATGACGGGGTGGTCTACGAAGCACAAGCGATGATGAGATGATGCCGGAGAACCAAGCCGTTCAAACGTTGCCCTCCGAAATCATGTATATTTTTCTGGGCTCACAATGGTAGACTATCATTGAAGAAAGGCAAGTTAACCATGCTAGGAGGAACAAAACCCTTACTCAATGGCATTTTACAAATTGGAATGGACATATTGGCAAGACATTGAGGGCTGTACAGCAGTTTGAGTATACGAATGAAAGACAGTTGCCTATGCATCGATTTAGGGCTCTTGAATGTAACTTGGGCTCATTATGGATGGACACAACCTAGCAAGAAGGTAATTTAGCGAGCTTGTGTTATGTGTTACACAAGGATGTGTTCATTTGTTGTTTGTATTTCTTCATGTGCATTTATCGAACTGTGAACACTGATTTTTCATCCAAGAAGCTGGGGCTGACGTGCTTGGGTACTTTCGTGAACAAGATCCTCGGAGACGCGATAGCAAGCAGAGCTCACACGCGGGCAACCGACTGTGTATGATACAGACGAGGAGTTTGTTTCATAAGGATTTTCATGGGTCAGCACTGTCTTGATGGTGATGGTAAGATACGTTCTCCATGGACCAATCAATCTGTGTGTTGACACGATACACGGATTTCAAAGGTGACCTTGTGCAACGATAGAAGGTAGCACGCGATTCAGGTGACATGGCTCCCCGCCATTCTGGTAAGGGTCCTGTTCCCATATTCATATGTACCTTATCATGATGTGGCTTCCTGCCCAGCTCGTAGGGGCCATATCTCATCTTACAAAATTCGTTGTTGGGGTTGGATCCATCCGTCCCGCATGCAATGGGTTTACTGAGACAGTGTGAGCTCAGCGATGAACTAGGCTAGAGATTCTCATTTGGCACGTTTTTGCATATCTTGTCGATTTTATGATTGAAGTTCTTGATCTGTAAAGTGCAGTAGCGCTAAGTTTAGGCACATTTGCATAGAGATGGGTTAGGTAAGGGCATGTTTTCATTTTCTGCTTTGATTAATTTGGAATACGGTAGCATTGCAACATGTATTGGATACCCCCTCCCCCAGACGTTCATGGGCAGCAGGTGCTCACATTCGAACCTGGACCTAGAGTGGTCACTCTGCTCCATACGCGTGTGAGCAAGCAGGTTGTCCGGGTGTGCATCACAATGGCCCTGGGGAGAATTCGATTTTGATATTATGAGGCACATCAGAAGGACCTTTATTTTATTTCTCTAGAGTTGCGTAGGCTTGGTGCGCTTTCCTTGGAGTGATATTGCCAGGTTATGGAATTCTGCTCTGTGATTAATCCATTTGGCTTCCCGCCCTGCTGGCAGGGGTCATGTCCCATTATATGTGATACCGCAGTCAGGGATGAATCAATCCGTCCCGCATGCGAAGGGGTTTGTGAGTGCGCGTGAGCTGAATCATTAATTAGGCCTGATATTCTCATTTGGCACATATCGGCATATCTTGCGAACTCAATGATTGATGTCAGGATTTACAATGACTCCATTGCGGCAAGGAATTGAAGGCTTCATTACAAGGGACAAGGTGTTGTGGGTTTTGAATGGCCTCAGCTGGTCATGTGGCTGCTGCGGAGCTGCGGGGCAGGCTTGAGCCACTTGTGTACTGTAGGTGCGCATACGGACGCAAAATAAGATTGACTCCACAAAATAGATCGAGAACATGCATGCTCATAGATTGGACCCCTTCCCAATGAAACAGAAGGCAAGCCATTCGAATCAAAAGCTAAGTTGCATAGATTCACAAGGATGGCCGAACAAAAATGTGTACCTGGCCTTGTTGAATACCCTTGACGAAGTGTCGGTCAGAATCCATGCATCCATCTCGTGAAACTCGTTGGATTTGTCGTCGTGAACATATGCTCGACAGAGATGGAGCACCGTCATCCCATTCTTGGGCGCATATTTGTGTGTTGTCTTCGCTGGAAAGTCGCCTATATTTTGCATATTTGCAATTTTATGTCCCTGGGCCAGTTAGCCTTTTGTATCTAGAACTATGAAATACAGAGTCTGAATATTGCATGCGAAGAAGAGATGAGGACAAAGACCAGACGAAGTGTGTGGACATCCATCATGGAGACCGTGCTTGACACTTTGCGTCATCATCATCCAGGGCTGGTGGTCATTGGAACCTTGCCCCGGTATCCAAATTCCTTACTGTAATACAAATGCAAGTGTTAGGACAGGATCCTCACCCTATGGACAGGGAGCTATCATATTCGAATTGAACAATAGAATGTCGTGACTGTGCAAGGCACATCGAAAAGTCTTTGCAATGCGTCATGTACCAACACCAAAACCACACAGGACAGTTGTACCATCATCTCTATTGGAATGTGTTGTTTGCTCATCCGGCAAGTATCAGAACATGCAAGAGATAGCACTTCCTCTGCACCAAAATTCAGTCTGGCGCCAGTGTTCGCGCTCCGCTGACTAGCTACCAAGGTTGTTTTCTCGCATTGAAATCAGCATTACTCCTTCACCATTTTCCATTGTGATCAATAATGATGCGATCGCTGATTTCACAACTGTTACACGAATACAAACGGGCATGCACACTTGCAACCCCATATAGTTGTTGCTCCAGGTCTGAGCATACACAGCTGACTAAATTTCATCATTTTGTGATGATATGGGATGTTGCTGAGTTCACACATGTACCCTGTCCTTGGTAATATGCCTTGTTATTTTCAGTACTCGTCCTTGCAACACCAATTGCACTCAAGCGTCCACAGTAATTGGTGCAACTATCGGTAACATAGAAAGTATTTGTGGTGGGGACGTGAATCCACTATCAAAGCCATACGCTCTACAGCAACGTGTTGGACTGCATGAATTGATTGCTTGTTCATGGCTACATTATGACTTGTATGTGGACACCTTGCTGTCAAACTCGAGAGGGTCTGCCAAAGTATCGCGGCAAGTTACCCTCTTGGCGCAATAGTATTCAGGCTTATATATGTGTTCCAGTTTGATTTATGAGGTCCTGTCTTTGGGTTATGTGCAATAGGTTTGATTCCACACTCCATGATTCCATATTGTTTTGTTTCGTTCGTTCATTCATTTTCTTCAACTACTCAAGATTTTGTTCAACTACTCAAGATTTTTTTGTTCGACTGTTGATGCCCAGTGCTGTCTGCTACTGCTCATTGTCAAGGCCGGGTTTGTATCGCCTTGAGGCGCAGTTTCCAATAGTCTTTAGGACCAGGGTTCTTGCGTTTGATCTTCCGGGTGGAATGGCTGGGTTTCAGAGGGTTTGGGTACAGTTGTGTGGAGGAGGATCGGGTGATTGATGTGCACCAGACGCCCTTTGACTGTGGCTCGTGCGCGCGCATCCTCACCGCCCTGGCAGCCATGCAGCTCTGGCAGGAGGAGGCGGTGTGGCCCCACTCGAGCTCCCATGCAGAATGTGATCGCTTTGTTGGTGTTGTTGTTGTTGACAAAGAACATGAGACATTCAAGAAGCTCTTCAAAGGTCCGGCGTCTTTGGGTGCTTGCCCAAGTCGTGGACAACTGCCAGCGCGGCGCCAACCCACAATCTAGAGTTTAGGGTTTAGGGTTTGTAGAGATTCTGAGTCAACCTCAGGCTGATTTGTTTGATTGATCCCAGGTGTTGCCCTTGGCCGATGTTGAGTCATCAGCCTCGCTGCCTGGCAAGTCACCTCCGACTAGTAAACGAGCGCAACAATTTAGGAATCAACAATCCGCGTCTGTATCTGCAATCAATTTTGTTCAGTATGATGACTTTTGCGACATCTGCGATCCAGGCAATTGGATAGATAGAGCACGCCCCCAACAGCAACCGGCGCTGTCTATTTATCTATTCATCTATTTATGGCACAAGTTGGGCACGGCGTTGGTCCACAGTTGGTGCAAGATTTCCCTCGACCAATGCTCCGGACCTCAAAGCTGTGTGCGACTTGTGAGGATGCGCAAATGCGACCGCACGAGTACATTCATGAAAGTGCGATGGGATTGGGAGCTGCGCGTAGACGTCCACCTGAAAATGAATTATCAATGCGAACCAACTGGACGGCGGGCAATCGCATCCAAGCGTGGGTGGCCCATCTGCCACCGACGATGCCCCTAACTTTTTCTACCTTTATCCATGCCTGTGGGGTGGACTGCCGAGGATACCTGCCTGATGTTCTGATGTTAGATATTTGTTGATCCCCATCGCCGGTGCTGGACGTGGAGTGGCAGATTGAGCTGGACCAGGACGTGAATCGCTACCTACCTCCAGGGCTCCAAGTGGATTCGGTGTTCCCCACGCCCGTGAATCTGGCCAGGCTGCTCACGCACACATCTGGCTTCAGCGATGAAGAGTCTTGCCAGACGCCTGGTAGTAAGTGGGACCAACTTGCACTCTTGTGGGGGACATGCAGGCACTCTAGTTGGTTCACGTTTATGGAGTTCCAACCTTTTGGCGTGATGAATTTTATGAAACAGATTGCAGCTGGATGAGCCCGTTTCTTCTGTGCTCCATGAATTGGTTCGTGGCACTTGCTTGGGAAATTTCACTCCACAGCACAACAATTTAGCCCTGTAAAGAGCTACGCTCTGTTTTGGAATCCGTGGATCCTTTGTGTACATTTTGGTGTGGATTCGCAAAGTACTCATTAATATGTTTACTGTGTTTGATGTACATCATATATACATTTATCAATGACAATGCTCACGGGTCTGCACAGTCTTGATGGAGATGGTGAGAAATGTAATTCTCCTTGGACCGCGCAATCTGTGTGTTGACATGATACATGGATTTCGAAGGTTTTCTTGTGCTACAATAGAACTTAGCGCACGATTCAGTTGACATGGCTCCTCGCCTTTTGGTGAGGTTCATGTCCCCATATATATACACCAATGATTATTAGATATCTATCTATATACATGTATGGACGTGATATTTACCGAAAGAGCGGAGAGCTACATCAGCTGATTATGCTACGGGCAAAGGGTACAGTTGTGAACACAATCTTATAGCGTTTCAAGGTTGTCGAATTTCTAATGCCAAGCAGTTAACCAGATCTTGAATTTGCCGAAGCTTTCTTAACCCCCTGGTCCTCAGCGCGCCGTCATTTCTTTGTGCTATCTGTCTTGATGTCAAACCCCTCGCAGCCCCGAGGTTGGTGGAGTGGGAGTGTGCTCATGGACAATGGTCATCAGTTTATCAACCCAACTGATTCTGACAAGGTGATTGTCAGAAATCCAAATTTGAAATGTGTGTCCTTGGTGTGCTTTTGTTTCTTGATTCATTTTTTTCGCTGTGACCATGCAGCGGTGGACTGCGCAGGGGAGGCAGCGAGTGCAGCTGGTGGGACTGTGGTAGGGGAGGGAGGTAGGAGTCGAATGCCCCGCGACGAGACTGACGAGAGTAAGATGTACGGCCCTAGCGTGCTGGCAAAGAGCTCGCTAACCCGCCACCTCAAAGCCAATCAGCAGGTTCGAAAGCGCCCCCTGCTTCGAGTCTGCCCTATTTGCAGGCGGTTGATCTCGGAATTTTAGTTGCTACTCACCGTTGTGTGCAGTGGGATATGCCCTCTTCTTTTCTCGCCGCATTTTTTTATATACATTCTGAGTTTCAGTGCCTTGCACCGTATTTCTGGTATCCCATCTATCAATAACGATGCCAACATTATTATGCCAACCCCAATTGTGAGAGTTTCAAGCTACAGAGCCGCTCCATGGATTCCCAGCAGATTTTATGCGCGCATGCCGACCATCGAGCCGAGGACCTCTAGATGATTGTCCACCATTTGTGCGGGCAGGGGCAAAGTGGCAAGCTCTGCTGCAGGTCATGAATGTCATGACCGTGGACGCCGCAACGTGTATAGACTTTTGTGTGAGCCTCGTATTGTGGCGTCCTCATGAAAACATGATTGTTTTCTGGGATGTGGATATTACTTGGGTATTCCAAGATGCTGCAGGCCAATAGGCTTGAATGCTTATGCACGAATAGAATCCTCAGAGAAATGTCAGCACACAGAGCTAACAAGCCGACATCCGACTGTT
>NHOP01000354.1:0-16094 GCA_018697155.1 Pyramimonas parkeae | reverse complement strand
ATGAGGAACATTGCCGCCGTAAGGAAACGAAGATCGATTCTGTGAATTATGCGCTCAGGATCCACCATATTCAACGAAACTCCGCGTTATTCCTTATAGTAACGAACCGTTACTACTGTCCCTCCCCTTCCCACCCCGCTCGCTCCTGGAGCGCGTCGTCCCCCCGCGCGTGCTAGGAGCCGTTTCCTCGCCGAATCGCATGGCATCTTTGATGAAGGAGCCTTCTGGATCATGGGCTGGTTCCGTGCCAGGAGCAATTCTGCGTCCAAACTTCGCTCCGATTATGCAGGTGTGTGCTTCCTCTCTAGTGCCGAGCATTCTTCGGAAAATGGACGGGTCTATCACTTTAAACGTCCAAGCGCAGCTACAGGGAGTAGAGCGCGAATAAGCGGGGCTCCATCCGCGCACGGGAGCGTATATTGTTATGTCAGTTGTATTCAATTCATATGATTCAGAGGTTGAAGCTGCATACGAACACATTATCTTGCACGTGAACGACTCCGTTAACGAATTGTTGGTGGTTAGACAAGGACGTTACTTGGCCAGGTAAGATGTAGTCAACCGTGCGGGATGATGGTGAGGGTCGATATTCGCAAATAAAGAATGAAAATTTTGTGCCTGAGTGCAATATTTCATAAAAAATTCCTCCTTGAAGCGGAGCGCCTGCAACCGGAACAGCTCATCCTCCCGCCAAGGTCGATGTGGCGACTAGACGTTTCTAACCAACCTTTTCCCGTTGAATCAAACATACGCGCCAA
This sequence comes from Pyramimonas parkeae, assembly GCA_018697155.1. Lineage (NCBI taxonomy): Eukaryota > Viridiplantae > Chlorophyta > Pyramimonadophyceae > Pyramimonadales > Pyramimonadaceae > Pyramimonas > Pyramimonas parkeae. The sequence continues at coordinate 15,336 of NHOP01000354.1, read as the reverse complement.
GCAATGCGACATGTATTTTGCGGCCTTAAGCGAATGAAATCGCCATGATTGAGACTGAGCTCGCGTAACGCGTCGTACACCGACAAGATTGTCAACCAACAATGATGCTTATTCGTTCTATGAACAGCCATCTGTATACACAAATAAACGAATAGACTTTATATTCGGATCTGGTTGTTAGCGTTGAAGTTCATTTGTAATCCCAAAATTGAATCTTCATCTTTTGAACGCATTCCACTTTTAAGTTCAGCGTTAACATATCTTTTATGGGCGTACCGGATAAACGGCGACCTCCTAGCGTGGTTGCGGGGACACCACTCGATGCAAGCACATGGTTGCGAAAACAGATTGAAAATGGGCTAACGGTATTTTGAAGCTCATCTGTCTATGCGGCATAATTGTTTTGATCCAGATGCGTTCGGGAAACAAAATATTCTGGCTGTAGGCTTGAGGTCGCATCACCCTTCTAGTGCAACCTAAAGCACACCTGAAGCACACCTGCATCAACGGTTCCAACGGATGCCGGTTAGTATTTTGATAGCCATTGAATAAAGAAACGGCTCCTTGCTTGGTTTGTTGGTTTTATCTGGCTAATGGCATACCCACTCATCAATATGTATGTGTGCATGGGCATGAATGAGGAAGGGTTTTGGGTTGTTGGCTGTTCTGAATTTCCAGGAGTCACAAACTCCCGCGGAGAGCCCGCGCGCGTTCAGTACGACGGGTCACTCAGACATTTCAGGCGCAGCTCTGTCTGGAATGCATGGGAATATCCGCTCTATGATTGCGCAGAAAGAAAAGGTTAGCACCTCTGTAGTTTCGGCACCTGCATGTATGTTGTTTTCTGAAATATGGTTTCATTGAAGTTGCAGTTGTGAAAATTTCTTCTGTAGAGCTTATTTTGCCGAAGCGATGGAAACCAGGAACTCATCCATATCAGCCAGCAGCGCATTGCGGAAACCGAAGCACGTAGCAGGGAACTTGAAGAAAGCTTGCGAGAAAAGGACTTGGAACTGTCCACAGCCAAACAACAACTCACCAAGCTCACTACTGATTTCAACTACAACCTCAAAGTAAGGTGTTAGCTGTTGATTCTGGGAGAAAACATTGAATAATCAATTGCAATTGCAGCTGCGAGATTTGTGGCATCCATCCAATGATTGCGCAATAACTTGTTTTCTGAGAATGGTAGACGCGACAAGGTTAGATAGTCTGTTCCTATACAAGTGATCGGCTCAAGTCCGGTGATAAGTATTTATGCTAGCACCGGTGAATTTGATTGTGCGGTTGATGCGGTGAATCAATCATTTTGCAATTGGAATGGGCTGTGTGAATGAGGTCAGCATGATGCTTCATTTCATCGCCATTGCAGTTGTGATGGAGCATTTCGTTATTTTTACAATGTATGGTTATAAGTGTGTATATGTAGTTATTGGAAGACCGGGACGCGGAGCTCGAAAGGCTCGACAGCAGAATTGCACAGATGTCCCAGGCTGCAGCGAAATCTGAAGCGAGCCTGCAGGAGGTGCGTTTCCCGTGTTGATCTGCAGAATGCCCTACAGATTATGCGGGAGGTTCATCTGGCGCCGCCTTCAACAAAGTGCTTTACTTGGGGACACTTGCTTTCTCACTTGTGCCGCGACTTAGCTCGTAAGGTCATAGGCCTTGAATTGGGTTCAAAGGCCTGTTTTTCAAGCGTACGCTCTTGTTTGTTGCAGACGCGCAACAAACTGGTGGAGCGGGAGACGGAGGTGAAGCAACAGCAGATGCGGATCTCTGAGCAGGATGCGTACTTCAGGTGCGTCCGTTCCGGCAAATGTGCACGCGCGCTTTGCGTGGCATAGCCGACTCGTTGAATTGTATGTGTCTAACTCAAGCTTGTCGCGTTATCGCCCCGTCGTGGTCGGTTGGTTTGGACAGGGATTTGTTGGATCAGGCGGAGCGGAGGCAGCAGGAGAAGGAGCTCGAAGTGCAAGAGATTAGACTCCAGAGCACCCAGCAGCAGAAGGACTTGTCCCACCAGCGCGAGCAGGTCGCCCTGCAGCACAAACGAGTGCGCGCCCGCTCTCCACACTTCCACTTCGGCAACGATCATCGGGCCTAGGGAGCCTTTGTCGAGGACGTGTATGGTGGTTTATGATCGTTATTGTGTTGGTGGCCGTAGATGGCCGAAGATGGTGGTAGATGGTAGCTGATAGCCAAAATTGGCCAGACATGGATCCATATGGCTGTGCATTGCCGTCGTGCCTGCATATGCTCGTTCTTAACCTTGCTTGGTCGTACAAGGGCGTACATGGTGGTACATGGTGGTACATGGTCGTACACGGTCGCACATGATTGGTTATGATCGTTCACGGTGGTACATGGTCGTACATGGTGGTATATGGTGGTACATGGTGGTTCATGGTCGTACATGGTGGTATATGGTGGTACATGGTGGTACATGGTCGTACACGGTGGTACATCGTGGTACATGGTGGTACATGGTTGTTGATGGTGGTACATGGTCGTACACGGTGGTACATGGTGGTTCATGGTGGTACATCGTGTTACATGGTGGTACATGGTGGTACATCGTGTTACATGGTGGTACATGGTGGTACACGGTCGCACATGGTCGTACATGGTCGTACATGGTCGTATATGGTGGTACACGGTTGTTGATGGTGGTACATGATTGGTGATGATCGTACATGGTCGTACATGGTCGTACATGGTCGTGCATCGTGGCGCATGGTGGTACATGGTCGTACATGGTGTACATGGTCGTACATGGTGGTACATGGTCGTACATGGTGGTACACGGTTGTTGATGGTGGTATATGGTCGTACATGGTGGTACATTATGGTGCATGGTCGTACATGATGGTACATGGTGGTACATGGTTGTACATTATGGTGCATGGTGGTACATGGTGGCACATGATGGTACATGGTCGTACATGGTGGTACATGGTGGTTCATGCTTGTTCATGGTTGTTCATGGTCGTACATGGTCGTACATGGTGGTTCATTGTCGTACATGGTTGTTCATGGTTGTTGATGGTGGTACACGGTTGTACATGATGGTACATGGTGGTACACGGTCGTACATGGTGGTTCATGGTGGTACATGGTCGTACATCGTGGTACATGCTGGTACATGGTCGTACATGGTGGTACATGGTCGTACACGGTCGTACATGGTGGTACATGGTGGTATATGGTCGTACGCGATGGTACATGGTCGTATATGGTGGTACATGGTCGTATATGGTGGTACATCGTGATACACGATCGTACATGGTTGTTCATGGGGGAACACGGTCGTACATCGTGGTACATGGTGGTACATGGTCGTACACGGTTGTACATGGTCGTACATGGTGGTACATTATGGAACACGGTCGCACATGGTGGTACATTATGGTACACGGTCGTAGATGGTCGTACATGGTCGTACATGGTCGTACATGTATGTACATGGTGATACATGGTCGTAAATGGTCGTACACGGTCGTACACGGTTGTACATGGTGGTACATGATGGTACATGGCGGTACATGGTCGTACGTGTTGGTACATGGTCGTATATGGTGGTACATGGTTGTTCATGGTTGTTCATGGTCGTACATGGTGGTACGTGATTGTTCATGGTCGTACATGGTGGTACATGGTGGTACATGGTCGTACACGGTTGTTCATGGTGGTACATGGTCGCACATCGTGGTACATGGTGGTACATGGTCGTAAACGATCGTACATGGTCGTACACGGTTGTACATGATTGTGCACGGTCGTACATGGTGGTACATGGTGGCACATGATGGTACATGGTGGTACATGGTCGTAAACGATCGTACATGGTCGTACACGGTTGTACATGATTGTGCACGGTCGTACATGGTCGTTCATGGTCGTACATGGTCGTACATGGTGGCACATGGTGGTACATGGTCGTACATGGTGGTACATGGTTGTACATGGTGGTACATGGTGGCACATGATGGTACATGGTCGTAAATGGTCGTACATGGTCGTACACGGTTGTACATGGTGGTACACGGTTGTACATGGTGGTACATGGTGGTACATGGTGGTACATGGTGGTACATGGTGGTACATGGTGGTTCATGGTCGTACATGGTGGTACATGGTGGTACATGGTCGTACATGGTCGTACATGGTCGTACACGGTCGTACATGGTGTACATGGTGGTAGATGGTCGTACATGGTGGTTCATGGTCGTACACGGTCGTACATGGTCGAACATGGTGGTACATGGTGGTACATGGTGGTACACGGTCGCACGTGATTGGTTATGGTCGTTCATGGTCGTACAGGGTGGTACACGGTCGTACATGGTGGTTCATTGTCGTACATGGTTGTTCATGGTCGTACATGGTGGTACATGGTGGTACATGGTGGTATATGGTCGTACGTGTTCGTACATGGTCGTATATGGTGGTACATGGTTGTTCATGGTTGTTCATGGTTGTTTATGGTCGTACACAGTTGTACATGGTTGTACGTGATGGTACATGGTCGTTTATGGTCGTACATGGTCGTACACGGTCGTACATGGTCGTACATGGTGATATATGGTCGTTCATGCTTGTTCATGGTTGTTCATGGTGGTACATGGTTGTTTATGGTGGTACATGGTGGTACATGGTCGTACATGATCGTACATGGTCGTGCACGGTCGTACATGGTGGTACATGGTGGTACATGGTCGTACATTATGGTACATGATGATACATGGTGGTACGTGGTGGTACATGGTGGTACATGGTGGTACATGGTCGTACATTATGGTACATGGACGTACATGGTGGTACATGGTGGTGCATGGTGGTTCGTGATTGTACATGGTGGTACATGATGGTACATAGTAATTGAACGATGTTTCAATTCAATTATGTCTTTTTCAGTTCACAATTTAGTTTTTGTATGGCGTAGTTTTATGCACATATCATTCGTATGCATTTCATTCATTATGTTTTAGAATTCTCGATACGATCTTCGATGTTTTTTGTTATTTTATCGGTAATTTTTTCGTATATTATAATTTGAACTTGATGTTTTATTGTTTTCCCTCTTTTCTGTCTTGAATGTATTCAAGAAAATTCCTTGTCGAATTATGATCCTCCTGGCGGTTTTGTGGGAGTTTTTATTCACCTTGTTTTATGTTTCATATACTGCATTACAGCTGTATATTGAGTCACTGCGTTCGGTAAAACAAACAACTGTACTCACAAACAAGACAATCGGTATATTGTCAATGTTGCCTCATATTTACATTTTCATCAGAAGCTTTCAAGTTTGTCAATGATTCACTTTTGGCTTTCATCTTCATATTTTCATTTTCTCGTCAACAAACATTCATTGTATAGCGTTATTTCCTATTTTCTGATTTATTGTGTTGATTCTTCGTAATTCTTTGATTGTGTGGTTCTCCTTCCAATAGTATTCTTTAGTGTTTCCACCTCGGTATTGTGATATTTTCCGCTTGAATATTTTTCGCATGATTTTGTTTGCGTACTAGTCCGTTATCATTCAACAGTTTCTAAGCAATATCATTGTTTGACGTACAGGTAAATGTAAAGAGGTTGTTGCATGCAGGACAAACTGTTCCAATGACACATGTTGTGATTCGTGAATTGTTTTCTCCAACGTTTGTCATCAACAATTTTGCTAATGAAATTTGATGTCTTTGTTTTTTGTACGAATGTTTTCAATGTGCACAAAGATAGTGTTAAGAAAAAGATGGTGTTAAGAACAAAAAAGAACCTGGTTTAGTGTGGTTTATTCGACTTATTTTGATGTTCCATCAACTTTTGAACTTTTGAACCACCAGATATCATGGTGATTGTTCAGGCGGTTGGTATGATCACTTGCCATTCGAAGATGACCCGCCAGCCAGCATTGCCTTTGATAAATCATGGGCCCAGGCAGTACCTACCCATGCTGGGGCTCGAACCCGATCTTGCCGCGTAACAGTCGTCGCCCTACCAACTAGGCCATTCGACATGGTCCCAACAACTTTGCTTTGATTGTTCATGTTGGCAATTTGACAGATTCCATGCGTGTTTGAAGAGTGGTACTGTATTTGTCTTAAACGTTTACACTGCTATGGACATATTAAGATTGAAATCCTGAACATTTCAATCTTGTCAACATTTGCATCTCATCTCATGCGTTCAGCGTCTTCTTGTGGATAGATGGAAGTATGCTTTTTTTTCTACACTGACAATCTTCATGTGTCATCTCAACACTCGTCGCAGTCATGATTGACTTTGACCGACTTCTTGACATGGTTGTGCTTGATAAACATTCACGTTGAATGTTCGATTTGAATATTAAAATCATCAGAACAATCGCCAAAAGCTTTCATGTTGAGAGCACGAAACTTGCTGCATATGTGTTTTCTTTGTTCCACAAGGGTGTTGCTGCCCGAATTGTTGAAGTGAGCTGGAACAACACCCTCCTTGATCATGCATGCTTGCGACTTGTCGGGAGGGTTTTTTCTGCAGCTGGCGGCGTCGTTGGAGGAGTCCCAGAAGGCGGTGGAGCAGGAGTGCGCTCGCAAGGTGATGGCACTGGAGGCGACAAACTCTCAGCTCGCTCAGCAGCTTGAGGAGCTGACTGTTGCCTACCAGGATCTGGGTGAGATTCGCCCGCTGTAGCTGCGACCACAGCGCGAGGGCAGCGCGCAGCAAAGGCTTGGCGCGGTGGGGCGCTAGGTGTCTGTGTGTCTGTGTCTTGCAACCAAGATGACCAAGCATTAGTGGAGGCGTCCGCTTGGTGGTGTGACCAAGCGAAGCTCACGTCGGGCGGTGTGGGCTCCGAGCAGCGCCCTGGAACGGCTCGACCAAGCCCGTCCGGGTGTGAATTTTGAGTTTGAGTGCGCATGCTGTAGGCTGACATCAAGCTGTCAATTGCGCAGGTTGACATACGTCGTGAGAGATTCCATTCACCGCAAGCCAACGTCAGCTTATCGGCAAGTGAAGTCCTATGGGTCCAGAACAATCTCATCGATTTCCCAATATCCGTCATGTAATAAGTAATTTGTTGTTGGATGTGGTGTCGAGACGCAACCTCGACCTGCGATGGCCATCTGCAGCAGGCGTACGGGGATGCCTTGCAGGCCGCACGCTGGTGGAGCAGACCACGTCCACCGAGCAGGCCAAGAGCGCGCTGCACGCGGCGGAGAATGCGCGCAAGGTACGCAACGACCACGGATAGTGATGCGAGGTAGTCTGGCAGCTGCGAGCCCGGCGAGGACTCCGCCCCTGTTCTCTATGCGGCTTCTGAGGTCTCCCTTTGTCCAAGCGCGAGCCGCATCCTCCTTGACGAGGTGAACCTCCCAATCAGTTGGAGATCTGGAGCAGAATGTATTGTGGTACACAGTTCTACTGGGCTTTACGGTGATTGGTTCTGCTCTGCTCTCTCTGGAATCCTCACTAGCAAAGCACATTTATTTGCGTGCGCCTTACCCTCATGTGGCTTGCAGACTGCAACGACGGAGCTGGAGGCAGTCACAATGGCAAAGGAGGCGTGCGTGGCCCAACTGGAAGCGGAGCTTGCGGAGGCTCAGCAGGTGCTGGGAGAGCGCCTTCCCAGATACACCTGGCGCGCCTGTTCCTTGATGGGTCGGTTGATTGTTGTTGGGAGAAGGGACGCCTAATGAATTGGACAGGGCTCGGAAGCATAGAGGAACCCATGCTTTGTGGTGTATGAGCTAGTTGGGTCTCAGGAAGGGGCGCATAATTTCGGTTCCGGTTGATGGTCTTGGGGGCTCCAGCGTGGAGGTACCGTTTTCAGCACTCCGTCTCTTTGTCAGTTGTCGGCGGTGCTGATGTGCGGTTTGGATTCGGGGCGGGAGCAGCAGGTGGCGGGCAACAATCCCCACTCGCGTGCGCTGCGGGAGGCAGTGGAGCAGCACAGGTGGGGCCTCCAATGTCAAGCCCCGTGTGGTCCCTAGCCAGTCCACATCCACCAAACCCACCGTGGAGTTGCTAGTGTAAGTTTTCTAGAAGAAAGTCCAACAGCAGCGCGTCCGTCCGAACATATTCACGGAACGCCCCTGCCTACCTGTCGGCATCAACTTGTCCATCGAGCAGCGGATTATTGGCTTTGCACTCAAAGCGGCCTCATTGTGTGCAAGTGCAGTGATTCAGCACCAGTCTGAGAAATCATTTGGAGCATCCAATCTGTTTGCCTGTGCCTGTGTTTGAGTGTCCCATATCGTCCGTCCGCGTGTCCCAACCATCAGAAGAAGCTGTGCAAGCATGCTGGCCATTGACGGTGTCGCGCGGCGGCTTGATAGACACGACGCCTGAGCTTGCGCTGTCGCCACTCTCGGACGCAGGGTGGAGATCCAGCAGTACCAGCTGGACCTGGAAGAGGCCCACGGCCAGCTGCGCCAAGCACAACTGCAACGCCCTGAGGACGACAAGGAGGGTGACAAGACGCGCGTGTCTCAAGACCTCGACACTCCTGCACTCAAAGCGCAAGCTGCCACGCTGTGCGACCTCGCACTCGTCCACCTCCCTGCTGCCTTGCGTTGGATGGAAAAGCATTGACAGTGCAACACTTAAGATACAATCGATATTGGTGCAGCTCGGAGGTTTTTGGTGTATGCGCCTTCGTGCTAATGCGAGCAGCATTCAACTCAATAAGAAGCACCTTTGTCCGTGCGGATTGTTCAATTGGTCACCAAGGCGGTGCTCGAACATGCGCGACGCTGGTCTATTTGAAGTTCGGTGTCTGTGGTGAGAGAGTTGCCAGTTTGCCTTCGGGCAAGCTTGCTGCAGCAAACATTGCTCAAACGGATTCGGAGAGATTGTTTTGCAGCTTCTGTCAGCCAACAACAAACCGCTTGCGCTAGCACTTTGTGTGCATGTCAATTGCTTACAAGCTTGATGAAACATTCCTCTTGCTCCGCCGTAGATTTTATGACTTGATAATGGAATGGTTGGATGCGTTTTGATGGGTTGCAGGCCTTCCCCGCCGTCCATCCAGGTTCTTGCAAGCGTGCGTGCGAGCCATGGCGCATTGCGACGTCGGATGTTGTCATGCAGCTAATGGAAGGCCTAAGCTCATGGATGTGAAACCAGTGCAACAGTACGTGTAGTGCATGTATAGCTTGGAAGTAACCACAGGCGACGCCGACCAAGGATCGCACATGGTGGGATGTGCACATGATGTGTTGCTGCTGCCGACTCGTGATGGTACCGCACTGGGGGTGCCCTGGGGAGCAGGACCCACACTCGAGGGAAGCACAGGCGTTGCGGTCGCAGTTGCTGGAGAAGGAGAGGGAGCTGGCGCTGCTTCAGGAGGAGTTCGGCCGGCTGACCCGCCTGGAGGCCCTGGGCCTGCAGGCTCACGCGCACGACGCCGCGCGCGCACTCAACCAGGAGGTGGTCCCTCCACCACCCGCGTGGGAAATGGGTGTCAACATTGGGATCCAAAGAATGTAAAGGGGCAGGCAAGCGACGTACAGGACGCGCGAGCCATGCGCAATCCCGGCACAGCCACGGCCACGTTCATCATGGGCACAAGCCTGACGGTCGTTCGATTGTTGCTTCATCTGATAAGACAATCGATTCGATTCCGATGGGGCAGATTTCATGAGGTCAGTACAATGGCGTTGCAGAAAACTCCCTCTGCATGCGCACATTGAAGAGATGACTTTATGGTGAAGATGCAGAAGCAGTAGCATTCGGTGGGTCCTACTTTGTGTCACGCATGTGTTTCTGGGTTGATTACCTGCACAGTTGCTGGAGCTGAGGCAGAAACAGGAGTGGGAGCTGGAAGAGCGCGACCTGAAGCAAGCCAGGTGAGGCGCCCTGCAGCCACGGGTTGTCGGACGGTTAGAAGTCATCTGCGGTCATCTTGCCAACGCCCCACCAGCTCTTTTCAGTCAGGTGTCACTTCCTGGGTGGTGATTGCCTTTGGAGATGGTCATCCAGAATCGTGCTCTGCCTGTGCTCTCCACTTCATGAAAGGCCATGCACTTGAATCCGCTTATGGGTGTACCGCTCGACCGCTGTCGCTGACTCAGATCTTGAGCCTGCGTGCCCTGACGAGCGGGGATGGCGGGTAGCGCGGCCAGGCAGACGGAGTCCTACTTTGCCGCCTTGCGCGAAGACCGCGAGGCGGCGGCGGTGCTGGTGACGGAGGCGGACGAACGAGCGGCCCGCCTGGAGAGAGAGGGCCTCCGGCTCCGCGACATCATCGGCGCCGAGGTGCGCATGCACCTTCCGAGGAACGAGCAGACGGTGCGGCGGCACCAAGAGAAGCTCCCTCCTCAACTTGTTTAAATATGTTGCCTTGTTGTCCGACTCGTTGCCACAATGAGTTGGGCCTGCTGGTGGCGCAGACTGGGGACGTGTATCGCCTCAATCCGAATACCATGGACTGCGCGAGTCCCATTGACACCCCTTCCGTACAACCCTGCTGTCATGTGGCCACTTTGGCTGCTTCCGCTCCTGTTACAGAAGGACTGATGGCTTGATCAAACATTCTAGGTAAGTGCGGAAAAGTAGCTCCCTGAAGGATAGGCCTGTCTATGTCTCTGGGGTAATGTGCAGATGGGCCGAGGCGGGGGCGCGTTTCAGCACAGCACCAGCTTGCCTGCTAGTAGGTGAGCACCATGAGCAGATGGGTGCAACTTCAGTAAGGACCCTGACTCGATGGTTGCACAGCATCTTCAACTGCACTGTATGCGGAACACTGGTGTTGGGTGGTCGTTTGCGGTAGAAGCTTGGATACGTCATCGCCTGCGCACAAACAGCGGCGTCGCTGTTCAATGGCTGGTCATCCTTTTGAGCTGGAGGGTGCGACCTGAGTGCTCCATCTGGTTTGACCGTCCTCACACAAGCTTGTGGACGCTTCACCCAACTTGGTTTGGGAAAGGCCAGAGCCTTCCCCTCAGATGCGGCTGCGGCAGGCGATCTGACCGCGTCTCACGAGTCGTTCAAGAGTCGTTACGCTTCCTTCAACAATATTTGACCGGGTTCGAGTCCCGACACGGGTAGGTACGGCCTCGGCCGATGCTGGCTGGCGGGTCATCTTCGATAAGCTAGTAATTACACCAACCGCCCAATCAACCATGACAACTGGTGGTTCAAATTTTGAATTTTCACCTTGCCGAGTCCTGGGAGTTGCTGAATTGGGTGACGACCGGGTAAGCGCGGGTGTGTGGATCGATAAGGACGGGGCCCAAGCTGGAGAGTTGGCGGTTGGTTGGAATGTCCGAGGAGGACGACGCGGCCTCGGTGCAGTCGGAGAATGTCAGCATGCGCACACAGCTCACGCGCCTGCACGCCCAGGTGCAGCGGGTTGAGGCTCGAGCGGGCTGCGGTTCCCACTAACGTTCCATGGTTCTGTTTGCATTGATCCAATCTCTCGCTGTAGCGCCGTTCTGGGCACGCTGATTGTTTGCCGAAACAACGGTTGTCGATCGAACGCAGTGTCTGTTGGCTACATACACTGAAAGGAACATGACATCCAGTCCATAGGTGTGAGCATCAAGATTACAAGTTGACCTCATGTTGATGATGTCAAGTGATTGGCAGATGGCATCTGGCCACCTAGCTACAGACAATTCAGTTCTATTCCGTGCATGCATGCGCGGAAAATGGGGACACCCGAAGCAAGGCAAGTTAATCCATGGGTGCTTTGAGCAGTCCGTCTTGTTGTAGCGGCACACGCGCTCTGACACTAAACGGCATAAACGCACCTGGGGATGGATGTCGCGTTCACGGATTTTTGGCATGTTCGTCGCACTTCCTTCACCGACTCAAGCCTGTTTCCAACAGCAACTACGTGGGGTCTCTCAGCTGTCATGTTTGCATGTTCACGAAGAAGGCCAAGAAACGGGATTCGGAGCTGGTTTGTCTCTGCAAGTCACTTCAATGGGCCACATCTTGATTGTCTTTGGTGTGTTTATTTTTCAAGACAAATACTTCGTACAATGTACCACTTGAAAGAGCTTTAGGCAGATGCGTGAATGCAAATTGAGTTATTTCTGCAGCTTTCTATAGGTTCAAGTGATCGTACACACGGATGAACGCATGAGTATGGAAGAACAAGGACAATTTGTTTTTAGCTGATTGATTGATTTCAGTTCACGCTTGGTTGTATTTGCATTTTCGAAAGTCCTGTTGCTCTTGCCTTGGATGATTGGGTGTACAGCTGAACGATCTCAAGAAGCAGCTGGGATCGGGATCTGCCTTTGCCAGCCTGCACGAGATTGGGTGCGTTCATTCAGGCCTGCCTGCACTGGCTTGGGTGTGGCTTGAAATTGATGTCTGTCGCCTGTTCCTGCCTTGTAATGCTGCAGCAAGCATGCGTATTATGTGTGCAGTTACCCATCGTAAATTCTCGCATACTATCCACATGTCCAGCTTGCATGATCGACCGCACAAACAGGCACATGACACATTGACTGATAGTGTTTCAATCTAGGGACGCTAGCCTTTATGTTGTTGTTGGCGATTGCCTCAGAAGCTGCGGTGTAGGCGTCCCACATTCGGTTCCGGTGGCAACTCTCGATGTTTGTCAAGCAAACCTTTCGAGGCCGCCAAAAATGATATTTAATTCCGACAACTCTTGCTTTGGTCTGGTGTATTTGGTAGAGTTTGGTTTTGTCCTTGAGTGGCTCAGTGTTTGCCGGGTGGACGGGATGACTCTCACTTGCAGACTGGGTTCGGCAATTGACACACCAGTTGATCTTCGGTGAGACATCCTATGGCTTGGACGTTAAGTTTTATTAAACTAGCCTTGGCAGCAGTTCGTCTTGATTATCTTGACTTTCTGTCCTTGGAACGGCTTGTGCTGAGACCTGAATGCATGAGACCTGCACTGCGTGTCGGAGCTGCCCAACAAACACACTTACTTGAGTGGACCACGTACTAGCATGCCCGCTCAGCGCTTGGGCTGGTACCTTGTCAAACAGTGGTCGCTTTTGTTTTTGGCAACGAATTTCTGCGCAGTTTGTCTTTGCCTCAACATCCTTGTCAGCCCGACTGCAACATTGCAAAGCTCCTGGGCGTAGAGCTATCACTCGACCTGGGGCTCATAAGGAGAACTGTTCCGGGTGCACGTTGGCAGCGTCGAGAACGACCAGCTCCGTGCACAATTGGCTCTGGCGGAGAAGGAGCTCTCTCGAGGGCGGGCTGAGCTGGCCCTTGCTCGCACGGCCAACTCCCAGTGCGTCGTGCGCCGTGCTTGCGGAGTGTGTTCTTGTGAACTGTCCATGCTTATGGACATGCACGGACTTCCAACTCTGTGCTGACAAGGATGTCCGGCTTAGTGCTGACAAAGCTAGATCACAGAGAGTCGTCGCCTCGATTGTAGGCTTGCAACAAAATTTCGCTTGGTTCAGCACGTCAGTTTTCTTTCAACGTGGTTCAGCCTAATCAACTGGATTTGAGCATTGTAGCGATACTAATGTGTCGGCGACGGTGTTGTTGGGCGCTTCCCGTGTACCTTGTCTACCGACCTCGAATTTCAAGATTTCCAAAGTTGTTTTTAGACTCATGACACAGCCTCGGGTTAGAGAGTTGCAGGTCTGGGAGTGCAGCCCTCCCCAAGTCTCCCTTCCTTGGATCAGCTCTGGTGTGGGGGGACAGGGCCAACATGTCGCATGCAATTTCTTGCCCCCAGCTCCCGCACGCAAGTGCTGAGCCTGGATGCAACATCGAGCGAGACGGTTTGTCAGCAGCCATGTCCGGGGACGCGGGTAGGGGGGATTTTCCACGGTTCTCAGACGAGGATTCCACTGGAATCGGCAGGGCACGCTCTCGCATTCTCGCAGCCAAGGCGCAGCTTGAACGCCTTAATCACTACTCGCCCTCAAATATGGAATTTGTTGGGACCGCGGTACGACGTCGAATTCCATGTTACAATCCGTTCACGCCATAGCAATTTACGTCACTTGATGTTTGAAGACTTTGAGATTGCGAAAGCGTGCCAATTCATCCTGATTATTGGCATTGATCAGTGAGGGGATTTTATCGGTCAATTGTCTGTTTATTTGCGAGACCTATATGCATTGAATATCATGTTTTTTTGGTTTTTTGTTTTCGTGTCACGTTTGGCAAACTACTGCCTCAATTCGTCTGTCTCCTTGGCTCGGTACACACAATCACTCAACGTTATCGCGTGCCTATATGATTGAGTCCGAGTGCCTGCCTCCTGTTTGGGAGACTTTTCCTCTAGTGCACAAGCTCATTTGCCACACCAAAACGTGATTACTTGCACAAGCATAGTTTACACTGCTTTGCCTGTGTTTGATGCCTTGTCTTCGTTTTGCCAGAAATTTTGTATGTTCAAGTCTTCTATGTGCGAATGTGGTGGCGATGCAAGATACACAATGGTTCCCGGCGTGGCAAGCACCGAAGATAGCCAACCAGCCAGCAAAAGTGTTCATTGTGGGAGAACTTACATATGTTCACGGCGGACGATTCGTAACCTATGTGGAGAGCGTAGTATGAATTCGAACGTATTTGTACTGTGTTTCAAGTAGCTGTTCTGTTGCCTATCCCAAAGATTCATGGAAATATATTGCCAAGAATTCACGCTGCACCAACAATGACGGAGCGCAAGATGTTTTCGATTCATTGTAGCATGGTCGACGAATTAGGCAATACCGTTATTTGTGATAAACACAAACACAATTGGAGCGCATGCCGACTGGTACTACTTGAAATGGATTCCATCATGGTGCTGCGGACGATCCACGTTCGTAAACAGATGGCAGCGTAATGATTTATTTGATAAAACCCATGGGATGTTTATACTATGCTAAATGCATGTGGCAATCAGTTACAATACATGCATGTTACAATGTGGAATACCGTCAACTGGTCCATTACAGCCTTAATTCCCGGCGGACGTGCATACACAAATCATCATGATTCCGATATTGGTGATATATTAACTCACAGTTTCTTCCCGTATCATGTAATCTTATGCTCTTGCCTTGTAACTCGTACTTCTCATGTCCGTTTATTCCTGGTACTACGACACACCCATAAATATTTTTGTTTGCTATGCAAGTAGCACCCTTGAAAGTCATGTTTGCTAGGTAAGTGTGGCTGTTGAATTCTTCATGTGTCTTCTTGATCCCTTGGAAGCTTGTTGGTGAGGTAGCTATGTTTCTGTCATTGTAGCATATGATAATATGTGATTAACTGTATCGGTAGGATATCAAAATGACCGCAGGGGCGTGCTATCATATACTTCAAGTAAAGGGAAAAGTCTGTCGATGCCATTTATAGTGGCGGCTGTTTAGTTAGTCATCGATCTGTCCTTATCAGATCGAATCCTACACTCTTCCTTCT